>JAGFPH010001376.1:38363-53848 GCA_018207615.1 Philaenus spumarius
ATGAAAAACATATCCCCAGATCATAGGTTAAACGAAAAATATCTTCATATCAAAGGTTAAATGAAAAGTATCCCCATATCATAGTTTAAACGAAAAACATATCCCCAGATCAGATTTTAAATGAAAAATATCTTCAGATCAAAGGTTAAATCTGAAGACAGACTAATCAAGGGTTCCGTACTACCAACCAATAAAATAACAATGGCTGGTATTAACAGAACTATGCATTAATGGTTGGGACGTGTCAAAAGAAGCGACGGCTCTAAATTCTACAAGGGGGCTCCATTCAAATCACACCTCACGCTCGCATCACTACCTAGTGGTACTAACCAACAAAGACGACCGCTCTTCCTCACAAAATGTAAATACTTCACTCTTGCGTGCAGCTTGTAAACGTATTAGTTGTGAGATTTTGTATAAAATATATATTTAGTAAAACAGCGTCTATTATTACTTTCTCCACCCTATACGTAGTATATGGAGAAAGTATTGTTTTCGTAAAAACGTTCGAATTTGAATTTTCAGTTGAATTATCTGTTTTGGTGCTCCCAGAACCCCAAAAAATTGTTTAGTGCAATTATCTGTGTTGGTGCTCCCTGAACCCAAATATATTTTTAGTGGAATTTTTTGTTTTGGTGCTCCCTGAACCCAAAAAAGTGTTTTTAACGTGGTGTCTGTCTGTCAGTGTGTCAGTATGTATACACGACCAGAGGGGACACTATTGGTCCGATTTTCATGAAATTTGGTATGTAGGTACTAAACCCTAATATCTCCAGGCGTTTTTTTCATTTTTTGGAATTTTTAATTTTTAAGGGTAATTTACCCCTAAAAACCAATAAAAAACGACAAAAATGCAAATTTCTCAAAAACGGCTCTAACGATTTTGATCAAATTTTCAGTATTTATAGTGCTTAAGATGCCAAACAAAATGACACCATCCGCTTTTATCAAAACTTCGGCGTTTCATAATTATGGGGAAATGTTAAAAAATAAACAAGTTTATGTTGTCAATCTAGCATCACGGCAACGGCCGCAAGGGATAGCACAACGGTAGAGAAGACGGCCATTAATTCAAAGGTCGCGCGATCGAATCCCGCCTGGGACAATAACTTTTTTATACGATTGACGTAGGTAGAATATTATTTTTTTGTTTTGTTCTAAAAAGTAGTAAATAAAATGATTAAAAACAATATTATTTTGACTACAGTAAGTTGGGAGAAAGTTTGTGTCAGTTAACTGATACCGTTTTTTTACAAAGTTCTTGGTTGACATTTCACCAACTAGTTATTCGAACTCGTACAACCTATAATACGT
This sequence comes from Philaenus spumarius, assembly GCA_018207615.1. Taxonomy (NCBI): domain Eukaryota; kingdom Metazoa; phylum Arthropoda; class Insecta; order Hemiptera; family Aphrophoridae; genus Philaenus; species Philaenus spumarius. The sequence continues at coordinate 39,678 of JAGFPH010001376.1, forward strand.
TAAAGTGAGCTAAATGCAATCTACCGTTAATAATTTTGTAATTTGTTTCTCACAATTGGTACTAAACCTTCCTTTATGACAACAGTTGAAGTTATGAAACAGAGAACCAGTGGATGCGTTTACTGCTGATGCAAGAGCACACCCACCCTGAGGTCCATTAGTCAATATCCTTTGTCATGTCAGAACGTAGGTTTCGCCTTCGTCTTCTTTAATTTATACTTCCTATCATGGTGTGACCATGAGCTGGATACTGGAATGCCAATAACCACCAAGTCGGCGTATTAGACTTTATTTGACAGAAAGGGGTGAACAGGGTGAATGTTTCAAAACTTACCACCTCTAGTATTTAACAACTGAAACAGATATACAAAACCTGATCTCTGGACAACCCCTTACATAATGTTATAAACGACAGGGTGAATGTTTCAAAACTTACCACCTCTAGTATTTAACAACTGAAACAGATATACAAAACCTGATATCTGGACAACCCTTACATAATGTTATAAAGGAACTTACAAACTAACATTTTTAAGCGTAGCGAACGAATGTGACAGATGATTTGTATTTTCTTACTACAGAAATGCATGTTTTTTTAAAGGGCTTTAATTTAATGTAGCCTATCACAAGCCAACTGTGTCCATTACATTTTTTTTTTTTTTTTTTTGATGTGGTTAGTAGGAGCCCGGGGACGGAGGGTTTTGGAATTTTGTAAATTCGTTCATAAGGTTCCCTCTGACGGTAAATAGGTGTCCCCAGTTCATATTTTGTATATTTATCTGTTTCAGGTTTTTTAAATAAAAAGGAGATGAGTTTTAAAAAAATGTCCCTGTATTTTTATTTTAGTTGTTAATTATTACGTTATTGTATTTTTGCATTACATTGAAGATGAAAACACGCACAGCAAGGTAAAACCGAATGTAACCAAACATTTCTGAAGCGGTAGCAATCAGTTCTCGTGGAAAGGGCTCGCTGAAATCAAGCCCTTGTTAGCGAATTTCCAAAGGAAAGTTGAGCTATTGTAGTTACTCCATAGAACTCTATAGTTAGTAGAGTTCTATGAGTGGGGATGCGGAATACTACCCCCTGGAAAACTACCCCCCCAGGTGAAACGTGACGTCTCGAAATCTGCCAACTAACCAATATGGGATCCGTGTCCGCTACTGGAATACTACACCCCCCTAGGAAAAGCGGGTCGCCGGAATCCTACCCCCCGGAAAACTACCCCCCCAAGCAGGTTCCTACAATTATACTTTTATCGGCAACATACTGTGACTAAACAGTTTAGGTTAGTCCTCTAGTTTTTTTTTATTCTAATTATATCGAAACTTGAGTGTGCGTGACTGGAAAACTGCCCCCCCCCCCCCGCCCTCAGACGTCAAAATGACGTAGTAACCTGCTTAGGAGGGTAGTTTTCCGGGGGGTAGTATTCCGGCGACCCCTATGAGTTACTCTTATGGTTAGACCTAAGGTCAATGAGCAACGGATATGGTAACCCAGAACACTTTTTGGGGTATCATTAAAAATTATATATAGACCCTATACACATATATGTGTATGTGTTCGCACTATAACGACCAATTGTTTACACACTTTGGTTTTCTAAGACGCTCGGACGAAAATCCAATAACCAGAAGCACGTTTTTTGATTGGAAGTAACAATTTCTTTTGTTTTTTCGTACTAGAAATACATTTTTTTTATCTACAAAAAATATCGGTGATTTTTAGCCCATTTTCTTTTTTTCTACACGACCTCATAGCTCATCTGGTTCCACCAAAATCGATCAAATCGTAAAATATAATAAAACTACGTGATTCAAATCCACTCGGGGATTTTACCTTAGGAGCAGCTGCTGATCCGAGACTGACGGCCGGGATTTCGCGAGTTTGTCCGCTGCTAGAGAAGTGAAACCGTCCATGATTCAAGGTCGCAAGGTCGAGGTGCAAACTCGCGAAGCTAGTCTTTCCGCTGCGAGCGGAACGAAACAACACGTGAGGTGCAAACAAATTCTACTAATATATTTCGTACACGAAGGCAGCTATTCAGTAAAAATGTTAACTCTTTTTAATTTTTAAAACGCTTTTTATTGAGTTTTTTTTAAACGTCCTAAAATTAAGTTTTTCAATATGTTTCGGTTAGCTTGACCTGTGTGTATGATTGTTTACTTAGTTTGCATCCACTTCCGGACGTCCGAATCATGTGAAACTTTGCAGACGTATAAGAACCGACCACAATACACACTAATTAATTAGGTCATAGTATGTATCAAAAGCGTATGTTTTAGTTCTTAATCTATACATAGCGAAAGTTTTTTATTAAAATCTTCCGACAAAACTATGTTTTACAAATAAATGGCTGTTTGAATTGGGAAGGAATGTAGTGGAGCAGGTATACGTTAACCTTAGCTTTCGTTACTTCTGTCTGATATGTACCGACTAAACTGCTTGTCTGATGTACAATATGAACTATCAACAAAGATACTTTTTATTTTAAAGTGTAAATGTACGGAGAAAACTAAGAAATTTACATTAGTTGAAATTTTTTTTTATATCAGTCATTTGCAACAACATTCTTGAGGTTTGAGGATACATATAAATAACAGTGTCTAGACACAGACACTTGGGTAATATTTTTGGATGTGTTATGAGTGGTTACCTTTAAATTATTTAAATCATTGTTTTATTTGGATTCAAAGATCGATTTGTAGTTCAACACGTCTAATGGTAAGGTTATTGTCTTGTGTATTCTTTTAGACGTTAAAATCTCCCAAATATAATTACCACGTAGCCATGGGGTGGGGCTTACCGGGCTGCAGCCCACCCCGAAATTTTCTGATACAATTTTTTTTAATTTGGATTATAAAATTGCATTGTTATTGATACAGTACAATTAACTTACACTGTAGTGTAATTTTGTAATATGACGGCCTCTTACTTTAACTTTTCTGTTTGTATTTTTGACATGTATTCCTACTATGTAATGCACTTAACGAATTAATATAGAATACAGTTATAATAATTACTCTACCACCAGAATTTTATTTATCACCAGAAGTTTTAGTCCGGAACAGTTAGTACACTTTGAAAAAAACTAATACAATGACTGCTTTTAGGCATATATATTGTAACACAGCTTAAAAATATGTATGCTTGTTTCATTAGAGTGTGCTAAAAAGTCGACTTTATATAACTAAAATTTCAATTTTTTTTCTTCTTGATTGGGGGGGGGGAGGGTATGGTGTGGTTTAATTTCAATCAGAATCAGCCCACCCCAAACAAAAATCCTATCTACGGCCCTGTTACCACGTTTTAATTATGCATGGAACAAGTAACTTGTACTTCTGTGGAATGCACTCTTGTCAGTGAAACTATTATATCGATACCAAATCAGGCCGAGAAATGAAATCGAATTGTTCACAATAAATATATATATAGATACTGTACGTGCGATGAGACCGGGCCGGATGTAGGTCGACCCGTTTCCGTTTACAAATAGAAATCATACGCGCATGCGTAGAATGACAGATTGCGTCCTTGAGTGGAAGAAAACTAGCGATAGTTCTCGATCGATTGTTAAAAGACGTGCAAATTTTAAACCGATCTAGATACAAATTATTTAGTAAAAGCACAAAAAAGTGGATACAGGGTGAAAGAAGCGTTTTCGGACATATGTTAAAAGGAAGTTTTTACCCATATGACCACCCACTGCATCATCTCCGCTATTGCACGATCATTCTATATTCAGCGGAGAAATTATAAGATTGTATTTTTAACGGGTTAATGTCTCTCGGTTTCTATTAGTTTTTTCTCCGCAACGCTTTCTCCCTCGAGTTTTAATCGAATTAAAACTTGTCGTAAAATCGCTCGCCTGCTTAAAAACAACTGCTCGAGAGGATTTTAAAGGTGGAGTAGAAAACGTGTTCGATGTAGTCTCACGATTGTTTTGAATATAATCTCGTTTTTATTATTGTATTAATCCTTATCGGTTATCATTGGCTGATCATCATGAGCAATAATTATTGTTCCTAAAATATACAAATACAATTAAAACAAAGTAACTGTAATGACTAAAAATAATTAACAACGGAGATAAAACTATTTCATAAGAAAATCACAAAACACTATAAACTTAAAAATAATGAAAATGAAATAAAATTTGAAATGGGCCTTTTTAAGCTGAACAGCGTTCTCAGGGTGTTTCTATAATGTACTCAAAATTGTAAAGACCTAGTTTGACAAAATATTAAATTTAATGCATTTCAATGATAACAGCCCACCGCTCTCAGCAATGAACACCATGGTGGATCTTTTTTAACGGTTCCATAGAAAATCAAAAAGACTACAAAAATATACTCTTGACTTTACAAAAACAAATACGGTTCTTGGGCTATTCTCATTTAATGGCTGCCAAATTGAAACGATGTATTTTGACAAGTTTATTATTTTTATCAAACTAGGCCTGTACTTAAACAAATCGTTTAAGTATCGTGCTGAATTAAAACTCAATCGAATAAGCCGTTTTATCCAAACGACAGTCTCCGCGATACTAGCCAACTAAAAAACATCAAAACCCATGCAACGCTCGGTCAGTTGACGAACTTGATGTTCCCAGTAATGGTAGTAGCATGTCTATCTCCCGTAAGACCTGTACTGCACGGTGAACGTCGAATTGAGTGTAGATCGAGGGCTACGGGGAATAAGGAGCACCCTCCGCTCTGGCAGAAAAAAAGGATATTTTTTACCTCCTCTTTTAAAACTTGAGAAGCTATTTGGTTGTGTAGGTGAAATATTAGCAGTCAAAAGTTTTAGTCCTGACCATGTTGAAAAATTCACTCCTGTTAAAAAAATACCAGGCTACTCATACTACTCTATACAAAATTGTACTTAAAACGACACAGACTTTCTCCCATAATGTCACAGTTTTTCCTTGTGGAATTTAAAAAAAATGAAAACCCTGTGCGGTGGTCATTGCCTGAAAATCGAAGAGCATTTACATAACGCTCATAAATTGAATAAGTAAATTGATATTTCTACAATCACGCACAATTTAAACATTTAAGTTACAAACATTACTGAAACTAGTTTAGCAATAACGATACAATGTTAACACAATAACAACTTGTTACAGGGCTGTAAAGGTCCCTGTTACATGACAATGAATAAAACTAAATAACAAGGTAATAAATCTTAACATGGCATTTAGTCCTCTGTCATAGCTCAACCGCTATGGTACTTGCCTCATAAGCAAGACGTCCCGGGTTCAAATCCCGCGGGGGACCATAAAATATTAAAAAAAGCCCAAAAAAACATGCTCGTTAGCCGAAAGGCACAAAGTGGCATGGAAAGCAAAAAAAAAAAAAAAAAAAAACTTAACATGGCATTTATGATAAACTAGCTGTCCCGATCCGGCTTTGCACGGATAGACAAATCAAAGTTAAATGTATATTAACAAAAAATATTTTATATCAATAAATATATTACACTGTGTATTTCTGATAGGGATTTTTCTCCCTACGTTTTTAGTATTTTACGTTTTCATCGATTTTGAAGGAACCAGACGAGCTGTAAGGTCGTGTAAAAATAGGAAAAAAAGTTTCTTTACAGTAAGGAAAATCTCAAAAAATTTACTTTCCTGTCAAAGAACGTGGTTCCAATTGATGAATTTTTTGACTAGCAAACTCGTTTGAACCACTTAAAAAACCAAAGTATTTATGAACTTTGGACCAAATCGTACTTAAAATGCGACCGTTAGAGTGCGAATACATAAATACATATATACTACGTAACATTTTTAATGACACAACTAAACATGTTCTGGGGACCATGATCTATGCTCATTTACTACTCCCGACCTTAGGTCCCACCATAAGAGTCACTGCAATAGCTCATTTTTCCCATGGAAATTCACTAATAAGCACTGTTATGTATCTATTCTAATATTATAAAGAGGTAAAATTTGTTTGTTTTATTTGTCAATCTCTGGAACAACTGAACCGACTGAAAAAATAGTTCTACTAATAGAAAGCTACACTATCCCTGAGTAACATAGGCTGTAATTCATTATGATAAAAACATTTTTCATTTCAATATTTGTAAATTTAGTCGGAAAAAATTCTTAGATTAGGCCTAGACTAATGAACCGACAGATATTTCTTGAATGTATTTACATTCATTACCACAGTAACCAATTGAATAAAATAACAGATACAACAGCTGTTTGTTCTAATATTTCCATTAATACCTGATTTCAAACTTTGAAGCAATTATTTGTATTTCTAACTTTTAGGTTAGGTTCTTATTAAAGTGTAGACCTGAGCCTTGCTGGTTCTTTTAACCTTTATTATAAATGATGTTATAAAATATACGAAATAATTTGATTTGAACATTTAACATTATTAGCTTTGGGGTTGTTATTAATCCTACACCTTCATTATCAAGAAAACATAACATGATTATTTGTATAGAAGGTTTCAACAGGATTGGCGTGCTGAGCACGCAGGAGTTTTCCCTAGTAAATAATAAATAATTAAGCTCAGCCAACCAGCTGCGTTTTAGGGTCTGCTCCAGTAAACGAGAAAGCAACCGGAAACGCAAGCGGTTCTCTCTATAGCCGTATCTAAACAGTGCAATTTCTTGCAGCTGAGCGCTTTGACATTGCCTCATCTCAAACCATTTTATAAATCCATCTTTTGTAATTGAGTGCTGAAAAAAAACCTGAATATTCTTTATAAAATTTCGGATCCGGCTTGCAAATTACTTTTCATTATTAATTTTGTATTGTGTTAGGAAAAAAATTCAAACTTTGTACTTACAAAATGTCAATTACATAACAAAATAAAAGCATTTTTTTTTTAATCTAAAATGCTAAACGGATGCGTATTGTACTTGTGCTTAAAATGAGACCTTGCAAACAATTTTATGATAAAAAATAAGCGAAATAAATGGTTTGAAATTTAACATTGCTCTTATGGGATAAAAATCCAAGATGGCCGCCTCTACAGCAGACCCTTAACTCTAGGAGTCTTCGTCGTGTAAATTACTCGAAGACCGAGATCACGTAAAACGAGAAACGATGTAAAAACAATAAATAAAAAGCCCGCTAGGCGAAGACAGCGGAGGCAATGTCCTGGTGTCGGTGTGGGAGCGAAGGTTCGAGAATTTGAGGAATTTCTGCGCGATTCTATCCGCATCATCTCTGCTACGGAGTCGAGCTGAAATATTGAAATCGACGGAAAGTATCCGAGAGCGTAGCTAATCACTTGGCCTTGCATCGGCACGGGTGTAGTGGTTGCAATTAAACAACAGGCTCTGTTACAACATCTCTTAGTAGGGGTACTCCCTTGCAGAGTTCCGTACCGTAAAATAAAAAACGGAAACACTCTTTTGTTAATTAAATAATTCTACCACGCAGCTGAACCGCTGACGTGAGTTGAGCAAATTTCCAAAATTAAGTTTATAGGCATAGGCTATGTTTTAGGGTTTCAACCAACAATTTGGGAAATAGGTCTACTCACGACGGTGCTGGAATAGCTGCAAAATGTTTCGCACACCATTCCGCATATTTGGGAGTATCTTCAATCCTCAAAGCATTGCGTGCTTCGCACGCCATTCCGCGTATTGGAAGTATCTTCAATATATAATACATTGCGTGCTTCGCACGCCAACCCCACGGTAGAATCCACCACACGGATTTGAACCGGGTACTTCTATGGTATTTTACGTCTTGACCGGTTTCAAGGGCACCAAGTGAGCTATAAGGCCGCTTAAAAAAACAAAATGTGCAGAATAACATCCTACATTTAGGCTATATTTGTATAAAAAACTCAAAAACAAATTCATTCTTGTAGGAAAAATCTCAAACAATAGTTAGTTCCTATCAAAAAATTGTTGGATTTTTTTGGCTAACGAACTCGTCCGAACGACGTAGACAATCAACATGTGTGCCAAATTTGGACCAAATCGGACTTAAAATGCGGCCGCTAGAGTGCGAACACTATATATGTTATTTAATGACACCCCAAAACGTGTTCTGGGGACCATGATCGGTGCTCATTTGCTACTCCCGTCCTTGGGTCTTATCATAAGGGCCACTGCAATAGCTCATTTTTCCTATGGAAATTCGCTAATAATGTGTAAGCCATGATCAAAGTCAGTATAGTCCGAGTGCCTATGAAATCAATAAAAAAAAAGGATTGCAGTCCCAAGATGCTTTTCAGCGAATTTCCATAGGATAGAGCAGTGACCCTAAAGGTGAGTGCAGAGTTCGGGACTAGTAAATGAGCACAGATCATAGTCCCCAGAACACGTATTGGGAGTGTCATTAAAAATTCGAAATCCAAAGAAAAGCAAATTTGTTTCGAATTAAAGGAGTTTTGAATTAGCGACACTTTGAATTATAGAGGTTAGTGTACATACAATTCGAATGACAGAAGTAAACATTTATTTTTAGAATCCACTACATATCGCTTAAGGAAACCGTGATTTTTGCCTTAGTACATGTACTTGTTTGTTTTTCAACAAGCTTGTTTTTTGTATTAACTTCGAATTTCAGAAGCTATTGGGGGTTAATTTCGAACTTTAGAAGTTGGCTTCGAAGTATAGCAACGAAATTTGAATTGTAGAGGAACGTGTAAAACTAAATTCGAATTTTAGAAGCTATACGATGTTGAAAATACTTTTAATTAAGGGAATATTTATGAATGAATGAATGCATTTTGTATTTCCCCTTTAAGAACACAATTGGCTTTACAAATATATACATATAAACACTTGTATAAAATTATATACATAACATAATATCTACTTATATCCTACTATTCATAAGTGTTTTAATTGTTTAATACAGTTTAATTAAACATATAAAATATACAATAATTTATATGAAATGCCAACCGAATAAAAAATAATAAATTTTTGAAAAAAATAAACCAACTTCAAAAAAACAAAAGCAACAAAATGCTGAAACTAAAAAGTAAAAAATAATTAGTAGGTATATTAAGCAAACGTAATTTATTCAAAGCCAATACAAAAAAATGTATGAAGGCGGCGCCAAATTTATTATTAATTTATTGAAATAAATCAACTTTACAAGAAATTATAATGATTTGAGTTGTAAACATAACCCCAAAGTATAATCTATGCTGGGTTTGTTTAAGTATTACCGATTATGAGTGAAATTAGCTACTGTTATATTATATGTTACTCGCGTACACATACATGCATGTACGGACGTAAACTCAATTTTATATTAGTTGATTAAATGCGTGACACAACTCTGAATTCATTTTATTCATGTAAATGTTGGCCTAAATGTTGGTCGACGTTGTGAGCATTTATGTAATGTATTTATACCTAGTTGACTCAAATTTTCAACAAACATATTTGCTAAATCATACAAATTTGAATAAACTGGCTTTAAGAAATATTTTATTAATAGCTGACTCAACAGATATCCTGTCCAAATTTCAATAAATTTGGTTGTGATTGTTTTGTGAATTTGTGATAAGCTGTTGGAAAATGGTAAAAAGAGAACAAAACATATTTCTGAGCGATCATTGTGTTTTTTAACGATTGAAGAAATGGATATGAAATTTGAGGAGTAGTAGATTCATAAGAACTAAAATAGTGTTAAACTCTAAGTAAATTTGGCACCGACTTCATAAATTTTTTTGTATTGGCTTTGAATAAATTACGTTTGCTTAATATACCTACTAATTATTTATTACTTTTTAGTTTCAGCATTTTGTTGCTTTTGTTTTTTTGAAGTTGGTTTATTTTTTTCAAAAATGTATTATTTTTTTGATTTTTAGTGCGATGTGCATATTAAAGAAAAAATTGTATTTCCTAAAAGGTGTTTATGAATTTGTATTTACTGTATAATGCGATTTAAGTAGTACGTTTTTTTAAAATAATTTTTTTATTATTGTAATAAAAAAGTTATAAAAAACAGCTAAAAAGCTATAAAGACTGGTATAAAAATGTTTCACTTACTTACCTGAACTATAAGTCTTTTACGACATTAATAATTTTTTTTTACTTATTAACATGAAGGATGGGTATGACAGAAAAACAAGTTTCTCTTATTTACCTGACCGAAGACGGGTACAACAGCAATACAAAACTTGGTATGACAAAAATTTAAGCATCTGTTCCTTATTTACATGACCGAAGCCGGCTATGACAGCTGTAATAAGTTTTCCTTATTTAACTGACCGAAGTCGGGCACGACAGCTATAAAAAGTTTTACTTATTTACCTGAACTAAGCGTGGTACGACAGCTAAAAGTAAAAGTGTTTCTTATTTACTTGACCGAATCCTAGTACGGCATCTATAAAAAAGATTCACTTATTTACCTAAACTAAGTATGGTATCTGTTCCTTATTTACACGACCGAAGCCGGGTACGACAGCTGTAATAAGTTTTCCTTATTTACCTGACCGAAGACGGGTACAGCAGCTATAAAAAATTGGTATCACAAATATAAATATCTGCTCCTTATTTACATGACCGAAGCCGGGTACGACAGCTATAATAAGTTTTCCTTATTTACCTGACTGAAGCCGGGCACAACAGCTATAAAAAGTTTTACTTATTTACCTGAACTAGCCTGGTACGAAAGCTAAACAAATGTGTTCCTTGTTAACCTGACCGAATCCTGGTACGACAGCTATAAAAAAGTTTAACTTATTTACCTGAACGAAGCCGGGTACGACAGCTGTCGCGAAATATTTCAAAATTCTTTCTAATTTCAAATCTAAGGCCTATGAGCTATGTGTACTAGATTCGATGTTCCTAGGCCAAATGGTTTTTGAGATATAAAACAAACAATATTTATGGTTTTAGGGGTTGTTTCAACCCTTAAACGCTAAATATTTAAATATTCTTTCTTGGGGCAAATATAAGGGCTGTGAGGAATATGTGTACTAAATTCCACATTCCTAGGCCATATGGTTTTTGAGATTTAAAAAAAAACAATATTTATGGTTTTAGGGGTTGTTTCAACCCTTAAGCGCGAAATATTTCAAAATTCTTTCTAAGTTCAAATCTAAGGCCGATGAGCAATATGTGTAGCAAATTTGACGTTCCTATGCCATATGGTTTTTGAGATATAAAACAAACAATATTTATGGTTTCAGGGGTTGTTTCAACCCTTAAACACGAAATATTTTAAAATCCTTTCTTAGTGTGCCTCTAGCACCTATGAATAATAAAATTTGTGTACCAAATTCCACGATCCTAGGCCGTATGGTTTTTGAGATATGAAACAAACAATATTTATGGTTTTAGGGGTTGTTTCGACCCTTAAACGCTAAATATTTAAAAATTATTTCTTAGTGCAAATCTAAGGCCTATGAGCAATATGTGTACTAAATTCTACATCCCTAGGCCATATGGTTTTTGAGATATAAAACAAACAATATTTATGGTTTTAGGGGTTGTTTCAACCCTTAAACTAGAATTGTTTTAAAATCCTTTCTTAGGACGTCTCTAGAGCCTATGAGCAATATGTGTACCGAATTTCACATTCCTAGGAGGTATAGTTTTCGAGATACTGTGATGAGTGTGTCAGTCAGTGGTATTTCAGCTTTATATAGATTCTAATTGCAAATTCAAATTTTCCGCCAAAATGACGTACTTTATTGACAAATACTACCTAAGTTCTGGGCCGATTTTTAAAAAAACTGGAGTGGGACCACCGGAGGATGATCCTCTTTCATTAAATTTTTTTAAAATCGAAATCGGTTCATTAGTTTTGGAGTAATCGCTGGACAAACATAAAAAAAAAGCATATAAACAGGTCGAATTGAGAACCTCCTCCTTTTTTTGAAGTCGGTTAAAAATACAGAAAATTAGGCAACCCTGTTGGCAAAGCCAGTTTTTGGGTTTACCTTAAACAAATTGCAACAAAAATAAGAGCAAGAAACTGTCCTAACCTAACCTCGTAACTTAATGGTCGGCTCTAGTAAAACCGAAAGCAACCTGCGACTCCCTATAGCGGCGGTAAGTTACGCGGACTTTGCTCATCCTAAAACCATTTAAAACCCGCAATTATTCAAATAGCGTTTTTTTAAAAAAATACCAAACTCTTGTAGACAAAATTCTTCATTCGAATGGCTTGGTAATTTTTCGCTATAATTAATAGTTACAACGTAAAAAATATTTAAAATCACCCTATAGCGGCGGTAGGTTACACGGACATTGCTCAGCCTAAATCCATTTAAAATCCACAATTGTTCAAATAGCGTTTTAAAAAAAATACCAAAATCTTGGGGCAAAATTCTTCAGGCGAATGGCTTGGTAGTTTTTCGCTATAATTAATAGTGACAACATGAAAAAATATTTAAAATCAATGTTTAAAATTATTAATAAATATTAAACAAAATATTTTTCTTTATTTTTAAAAAGCCATTTGCATGCATATTGACCATAGCTTTAAAATGACATATCGTTTATAATTTTCCGATCAAAAATAAAGGAAAAATTTGGATTTTAATTTAACATTGGTCTTATGGAGTGTCAGCCAACATGGCCGACAGCTAGTGCCGACCCTTAAAAAGTGATTTTAAACTGTTTATAACTCGGTTCTACCCAGAGTAATCCTCCTCCCCAATATATAAGTAACACTGTGTTCTTCCCTTAATTCAATAAATTAGGTTAAGCGGTCGAAAATGTCCTCAATATTATCCTCTGTAACAACCAACTTTCAATGTTAGTTTATTAAAAATTGTTTCGTTCCATGAATTTGTTTTATATCTATTGATATGGAATTAAAAAACTTTGGTGCGTGGTACAAGTAGTAGTTTCAAAGTGCGTGGTACTTTGAAAAAAAGTCAGCCTAGATTTTGGTCAAATGCAGAACCTTTCCCTACGTAATATTATTTTCTGAGGTTTTCTGAGTGGAAGGGACAAAAGTTCCAAATAATAGAGGTTTTCAAATTATTGAGGTTCTACTGTACATGTGTTCGCACTCTAACGGCCGCGTTTTACTTCCAATTTGGTCCAAATATGGTACACGCGTTGGTTTTTCAAGTCACTCGGACGAGTTCGCTAGCTAAAAAAATCCAACAATAGGAAGCACGGTTTTTTACCGGAAGTAACAATTTTTTAACGATTTTTCGTACTAGAATAAAACACTTTTTTAGGGATTTTATCTAAAAATTTAATATAGGGCGTTTTTTCTGAAGATTTTCTTTTTACACAACCTTATAGCCCGTACCTGTCATTCTCGCAAAAACTCTGAGTCTGGATCCAGGTAACCACTACCCCCACCACATATCTCTATGCAAAAGTGCCTCTGTCCTAATCAAAACTCTGGCCTACAGCGCATAAGTCAGGATCTTGGTCACCACAACCCCCACCACCTGTATCGATGCAAGTGCCTCTGTCCTAACCAAAACTCAAGCCCTACTGCGCATGCGTCACTAATCCTACCACCCTTCCATGAACCAAGTCCCTCTGAACTAATCAATCGTCAGTACTTAAAAATTGCATAGTATTCATAATCTGTTTGCGTTTTCTTAACCTTGAACAGGGAAAGCGCGTGTCACCCCGTGGTTTGTAAGCGAAGCGAGTTATCATATTTCAATAACCGCCCATTATGTTTCAGTTCAAGGTTTGTATTAATATTTCCTTCGTTAAAACCGTACGCAACAATGTATCTTCAGCTGTCTATCAATGCGATTACGCCACGATGATACGGAACCCTAGGGCGCGGCATTTCTCCTGTTAGTGCATCGCTGCAGTCAGTTCTCACGATTTATTACAGTACAGGAAACTGCACCCCGCCCACCCGGCTTTTCCTTACAGCTCACGACACCATGCAAACTGTCCCGCCTCTTGCCTTGACATTATCCTTACAACACATCTTATGAGGATGTCGACACAGATTACCTTTCGAAAGAGACTAAACCAAAACATTGATTAAAGAAAATAACACCTGAATATGCAATGAACGAAGATAAGTCAGGTAGTATTTGCACATGTCAAAATATTGAAAAACAATTCCTGACTGAGTAGAAATGTTGCACGGTACTAGGAAATATAGGGGATGGAATTTTAAGAAGCAACATTGTTGGAAATAGAGGAGATCGATTTTTAAGGAGTAAAAATGTTGGAAGTAGAGGGGATGGATTTTTAATGGGTAACATTGTTGGAAATAGAGGGGACGGATT
>JAGFPH010001376.1:63845-88798 GCA_018207615.1 Philaenus spumarius
CTCTCTCTCTCTCTCTCTCTCTCTCTCTCTCTCTCTCTTTCTTTCTTATTTTTCTCTCATACACTGTACGATTTCACTTTCTCTTCTACAAGTTACGTTAGTATATTGGTTGTTTAAAACAAAAACCACGCCCACTCTTGTAGAGTGGTATGAATATGTAGCTCAGTCCTAGTTTAAGTTGGTTATAAATTGTTAGTTGTAGCTGTAATAATTTGATTTAATCGGTCGGGAGAGAGGCTCATCGTAAGGTCACGAAAACGACAGTTAGGACTAATTTTTGAAGAAAAAAAACACATTAAAAGAAAGAACTGTATTCGAGTCGTGTTACTCATGCGCTGAGACACTTCAGGGCAGAAGATGCAAGCTGTAGCCTTGGATGAGATGGAGGCGTCAAAGACACGACCTGGTATTGTTTGCATCATCGTGCTTAAACGACCATGACATCTTCAACTTAATGTTTAAAATGTTAACACTAACTATTACTTTCAACTGACGCTTCCATTAAATTTAATGTGTAAGTTTAATGCTCTAAACCATCTATCCTAAACCAGCACATAAGTCTTTCATTTTCATAAGTTCGCCTACTTCAACCAAAATTACACTAAGAACACCTTTCCTTTTGCAATACACGAGTCTCTTTAATAGTATATCAATCAGTTCGCCTACTTGATTAAAAATGACAAACGGAAACGTCTCTCTTATCTAATCACGCGAATATAATTTTTAAGGTAATGTGTATTGACAGAAGATTGTACTCAACTTTATAAGTTCACCTACTTTAAATAAAATGGCATACAGAACATCTCTTCCAACCCACTACATAAGACTTTCATTTTTAACAATAGTGTAAGTTTAAAATGTTAAGATCGTCTCCTTCAACGATATAGGAGTATATTCAATATATTCAAATACAGTATTGGAATACATTTTATATCTCGTTACACAATTCTTTCATAGTCATCAATAGTACTAAGGATAAGTTCGCCTACCAAAACTAAAATTACATACAGAATGTCTCTACTATTCTAGCACACAAGTCTTTGATTTTCATCACTATATTACTATAAATTCGCCTACTTCAATAAAATGACATACAATAAATCTCAGTTACTCCAGCACAATTTTTAAATTGGGCACAACATTTGATAATTTTATAACTACTAAACTTTCTCCTACTTTAATCGTGTTTTGAACATCGTTCTTACACCAGCATTCAACTCTACCAAATAAAGTCAAATAACCTGTTTAAACTACAGGCAATAAACAAAACGTCGATGTTCACCATGTGGAGCTTCTTGTCCTTCGACCGCTTTAATACAGTCGGGATGACAAAGCTGCGTTAACGGCTACTATTTGACGTCATGTTTGTTAATAGATCTTGGGTTTCGGAATTTATTACCGGAAACTTTTATTTGAACCATCACTCTGCTTCCAACCAACTCGTCTTATAACCCTCCGGCAAGGTATATGTCTGTGACACGTGTCAAAAGGACGAACGAAGAAAGAAGCCGTTGTTCCGTCTAGGTATTTGAAATAATAAAACAAACATTATTACATTATCGGAATTACTTGACAGTGTAAAAAATATAAAACCGATTCCAAAACTACCTTATGCTACCTATATTGGCTAACTGTGCCGACTGCCGTTACATCCAGCCTGTTTGGTTCATTATTCCTTGAATGTCTTTTTTTAATTTGCGGAAATATCGTTTTCATTTTAGTATTTTTTTTTATTTTAACAAATAATAAAATTTGATACCAAACATGATCTAATTACTTTCAAAACCAACTGTGTTGGCCGATACAAAATTAATTATACAATTCCTAAACTCCTAAAAAAATTGCAATTTAGTTGGTATACAAATTTTCATTTTACGTAGATTTTAAAAATATTATAATGAATGCGATATTTTGACAAATTAAAAAAATTGGGTCTGCGTCGGACCAGACGGTGGAAGTTATACTTCTTTGGCAATCCAATGGTATAGACAGGTAGACCTACTATTGATTTAATATATTTTGGGAAAAACTAGTCGTAACTTAGAGTAGCCCTACTATTTTGTAGATGATAGCCTATTCTTTTATAAAAACACTAACCAACACTGAAGGCATTTTTTTAAATTAATATCCCATTTTTTCCTTCTTTGTTACATACGCTTATGAATACTATCGTTGCATCTGTTTGGTTGGTCGTAGTTAGTCTGGGGACCATGATCAGTGCTCACTTACTACACCCAACAAAATGAATGAGCTGACGAAGTTTCTGCATATCGTCGTGAATCACCCTGTATATAAAATTTTTAATGACTGCCAAAAACGTGTTTAGGGGACCGTGATCAGTGTTCACTTACTACATTCAACATGCATTGTCATAGGTCTTTGATAAGTGTGCAAAGTTTCAAATCAATCAGACGTTTTAAAGGGGGTGAAAATCACATCGTGTTCTGGGGACCATGATCAGTGCTCACTTACTACACACAACAAAATTAATATTGCACTGTCATCGGTCCTTGATAAGTGTGCAAAGTTTCATATCAATCCGACGTTTTGAAGTATAGGAAAGTGTACGAATATACGAAGAAAGGTATAAAAAAGGCATTTTCCGGATTTTACTCCTAACGCGTGACGCGGTTTCTCGACCGACACCCCATCCCGATTACAACGGCGCAAAGAAGTATAACTTCAAAAAGCCACTAAAAGACTAATGTACCGAGCAAGTGGCCAGAGTCAGATTAGTTAAATGTAGTAAATAAGATTCCGTGTGGCGCGTGAGCGAGGGATGCGCAGTAGATCTTTTAGGGACATTTCGTCTGTGAGAAAGTTTTAGTTAAAAAACAACATTTAATTGTCTTATGCAATACTTCTTTCAGTGGTGCTTTCTTAGACGAACAGTTTGTTTAGATTTAATGAGCGCGAGATTTGAACATAACGAGCCAGCCGGCTGGCGCTCTGTTGAGTAAACCAGTTTGCAGCTATAAACTTACTTATTTATTTTAAAAGTAGCTATTGGTTGTTCAATTTCAAACCGAGGTCAATAATAGAAAATTAGTAGTGCCTATTTAGAAATTTCAATAAAGAATATCTGCAAAAATAAAATAAAATTTAGGTAGTAGCGCGCAAGTGCATTTTAATTTGATAAACATTACTATGCTTAGTAAAATGTAAGCTACTAATAACATTAAACTTAAAATATTGGTAATGCATGTTATGATTCACACCTAAAAAAGGTTCAGTTTAAAAAGTATTTCGTCTGGCGCAAGTAAAATTTGATGATGTAAAAAAAAACCACCCACCTCCTCGCCGGATGAGTTCGAACCCAAAACCTCTGGCCCAAAATTACTATCATCCCTTTATTTTTGCGAGGATGAAATTCATTTACGCAAACCCCTCTTCTGAAAGGTACTGTGGGACTCACCCTTCACTTGTTTGCACTAAAACATCCTACCCCCCACGAACATGCACTTGGGAGAGCGGTAGCAACATCTAGGGAACTTAATAACGGCTGCAAGTTGCATGCAAACTGGACTAAAACTAAAATATAATTAGAGGGGTGCATTGAAGAAGCTCCATTTAAGCGGAGGAAGCCGCTTAAACTACGGTGGATCATCCAAGCCGAGTCCTACCGGCTACCGGAATGTCGAGTCTCTTGCACACAGTCCGAGTCGCGTTCATTCTGAAACAATTTAGAGGCGCAACTTTTTGCCAGAACTTTTAGGGTAGGGATGACAGTTGACCTAGAATAGTTACTCACATACCACGACTGACGTTTGATTCTGCGCAGAGACACTGGCTGAAGTCTCTCCAGTTTCCTCCTGTAGATTTTTCTGGTCAGCGCCCACCATCACTGGATGCGTATATTAGCACTGATCGCACTGTTAACAAAAAAATGGTCAATTTGGTACAGTTAGGGGGCTACGCCTAGCCAGCACGAGCAAGAAGCATCCGGTTTGCTTCAGAGACTTTATTAAGCACATGACGCCTGAAGCACGTGACTGTTCACTGTTATGCCAAGGTAGCAAGGGATAGCCACCTCGTCAAGTCCACAGCACGAGGGACAGAGTGTCATCCTACGTCTTTTTCTGAAACAAATGGAATCCGATTGGTCCGCAATAATCTTAATGCGCCATTTCTCCAGCCATGGGGACAGCACATCCATGTTGCCTCTGCATTGTCCTTGCTGCGGATGCAGGACTTGCGCTACTATACAGTGTAGAAACGCATAGTCAGCATAGAGCAACATTTCACACCTGGAACAATTGAGAAATCATTAGCGAAAACAAGATACAGTACTGGTCCCAGGACACTACCTTGAGGAACTCCAGCAACGTGGAGGGTTCACCGTATGCGAAGGTCTTTCTGTACCTTCAAGGAATCCCACGCACTACAGACGACCGACTCAGGTAGACAACGGTTCGGAGTTCTTTCAAACTTAAAACGGAGTATAATTTCAAATGAAACCACCTGTAGGATATAAAGAAAATATTTTGTTTCAAATCACAGTTCCCAAAAGGTCAAACGAAATTAGGGTTTGAAGAAATTTCAAATTTGAACATAAATAGTTTGTTTGTTATTTTATTTTAACGGTATTTTCAAAATAAACATTTTGGTTTTTGTATTTTTGCAGCACGTCACCTCGCCAGGGTATTAACAATAATACACGCTCTCTATAGTAATTAATTGTAATGTTAAGAAAATATTATTTACAAAATTGAATATAATTAATTATAAACAGAAAACAAACCACTCGAAACTTTATCTCAATTTACAAGAGTTAATACTGGAAACAGTTTTCACACAACTCGGGGAAACGCTGGACGAATCATCTATTTGCGGGTAAACGCGACGAGACTAACTTTCTAAATAGTTGCACGGCAGTGGGGGAATCGATTATTCGATTAGATATCGATATAATTCGATGAATCGTACTGCAATAATAACGTTTGCTATTGCCGAGGGTCATACGCGGTGAAAGTTTTCTACCTCTTTACTTCTCTCAACCAGTGAAAGGGGTGACGGTTCCCAAACACAGGCCAGTTGATAGGGCTTACATGAAATAGAAAAGCAATTCCCAAAAAAATTTCGATCCGCTGTACTGTATATAAGTAAAAATTTCGTCTTGTAGGATTTCGCCTATAAAATTTTTATTTATGATAAAAGTTGTTGCACGTAATAGAATAAAAATATCTTATAACTCAATTTAAATAATTTATAATGCTCCGTAACAATCCTTATTTATAATGGTTTATTGGATAACCGGTTTCGACATCTTTAATGTCATCGTCAGATCACTTAACACACAGTCACATTAATAAATATACACAACACATAAAAATCCAGGGTGCTTAAGGCCACACAGGAGAAGTGTAAACTTCTATATCGATATTCTGATATTCTGATTTACACTTCGAAAGTATAGAAAATATTGAATAAAAACAGAATTTATGAAATAAGGAAGCACAATGTCCATTTCAGAGGTAGGGTATTAACAATTAAACCATTTGAACACAATTTACAAACTGAGGAAGCGCAATGTCCATTTCAGAGGTATTACCAAGTAAACTATTTCAAAACAACTTAATGAGGAAGCACAATGTCCATTTCAGAGGTATACCAAGTAAACTATGTTAACACAAGCTACGAAATAAGGAAGCGCAATGCCCATTTCAGAGGTGTTACAAAGTTAACTAAAACACAAGTTACGAAATGAGGAAGCGCAATGTCCATTTAAGAGGTATTACCAAGTAAACTAAAACACAAGTTACGAAATGAGGAAGCGCAATGTCCATTTCAGAGGCATTACCAAGTAAACTATTTCAAATCATCTTTACGAAATGAGGAAGCACAAGGTCCATATCAGGGGTATTACCAAGTAAACTATTTTAACACAAGCTATGAAATGAGGAAGGGCAATGTCCATTTCAGAGGTATTACCGAATAAACTAAAATACAACTTACGAAATGAGGAATAAAATGAAAATTTCAGAGGTATTACCAAGGAAACTATTTTAACACAAGCTACGAAATGAGGAAGCGCAATGTCCATTTCAGAGGTATTATCGAGTAAACTAAAACACAAGTTACGAAATGAGGAAGCACAATGTCAATTTCAGAGGTATTACCAAGTAAACTGTATACTCTGCTTCATACACATGTGTACTATACAGGATGTCCAAAAAAAACCCTTTAACTTTGGAACAAGTATAAATAAATAAATGAGCTTCGGGGTATCTTTATATGACACAGGGAGATGAATTTTGGTGTAACCGACCATTTCACCCCTTACCCCAAAATGGGGGGTTGAGAAGGTAATTCAAAAATCTTAAATAGAAACTCCCATGAAGTGATACATCATTTTAAAGGGCTTGATACATGAAGAAGAATTGCACAAATTAGCGGTCTCTATTTTAACCCCATCGAAAATGGCGGCCAGTCAAATTTTAAATGTCTTATATTAACACAATTTTAATTACGTTTCAAACACTGTGTTCCAATGGAAAGGAATAATTGGTTCTTTGCATGTAATTTAATAAAATCAGAGGGTCATTCAAAATCTAGTACTAAACAAATATTTATTCAATTTGGCATATGCTTAAAAGGAACGAATAAACTTGCTGTTTGTAGATACAGAAGATAATAGTCTTTTAAGTCGAAAGCACAACTAGTGATAACAATCCAGTGGTAATAGCATCCAGTGATTTTGAGCATTTAATCTAAATTTAGAATTAAGGTAAGGCCTTAGCTTTATTACCAAGTACCAGGAGACCGAGCTAAAACTCGATTATAAGCAGGGCTATGATTTCAATAATAAATATTGGATTATTGAGTTTTGAGGTTAGGCCTATAACATTAAACAACTAAATAAAGGGTATGTTTATTTAGCAGAAGTATTCGTTGCCATGGTAACTATAAATAGATACAACATTAGGCTTACCTCTAATAAAATACAGTTTAAAAGAAAACAGATGATTATTGTAATGGCATTGAAAACATTTGCATCAGCTGTGCTTCGTTTAAAAGAAAACAGATGATTATTGTAATGACATTGAAAACATTTGCATCAGCTGTGCTTTGTATTGTTTAAAATGGACAAATTTCACTTTTTAATTTAATAAAAAGACGTGGAAAACGAATTTTCCCAGACTGGTGACCATTTCCAATCGATTTCTCGTGGCCGAAAGCCCCATATAAAATCAAAAATCCTTAGACGGAGATTCCAGATCCATTTAGCAGACAGACAATTATCTCTCGCTTTAGAAGATAAGATAAAAGGAATTGTACCCAAAAATCTGTGTTAATAAGATGTTTTCAACTTTGTCTGACCACCATTTTCGATAGGGTTGATAGAGACCTCTAGTTTGTGTCATTCTTCTGCATTTATCAAGCCCTTTAAAAAATGCTATCACTTGATGGGGGTTTGTATTTAAGATTTTTGATTAACCCTCTCAATCTCCCATTTTGGGGTAAGGGGGGTTACGCTAAAATGATCGTTACGCTAAAATTCATCTCCCTTTGTCATATAAAGATATCCCGAAGCTCATTTATTTATTTCTACTTGTTCCAAAGTTAAAGGAGGTGGGACTTTTTAAATACCCGGTATAATAGAGGGTGACGCGTGACGGTAAATCCGATTCACCGCCAGCAATTTTTGGACGAGGAGCGCCTATAGAAGTTTTCACTTCAATAAAACACACAAACATAACACTTTAACAAGTTTGTCACATTATTATGGACAACGTGCATGGTACACAGTGGAGAGTCAGGAGTGAACTACTAAAGGGAATGGTCTCTATTCTCAATGTTGAGTTTAACAAATCAGCGTTATCTATCAATGTTTGCATATAGATAATTGTATTGAATATTTCGTTTGAACTTTGGTGCATTTTGTCATTCAACATAAGGACATGTTACTTGTGTTCTTGCGCTCTTATAACAGTTGATTCAGGGAAAACGGAGAAACTTTCAGGACGTGTTCTACTAGTGAAAATAAAGAAAAAGGTTCATATAACAGGTTCGCAAATGCTTCGTTTTCCAGTTATCCACTTTTTTACAAAATACTTAATATCCTTGGATGTAGGAAATATATTGAACGCAAATTTTAAATGCATATTTGGTATATGTTTTACCCACGTAAAAAAAAAAAACAAAACTTTTCATATATTTTCAAAAAGGCGGTCGTTTAAAAATATTTAATGTAACCTATCTCAAAAACCACTAACTTTACAAAAACGTTTCAAGAAACAAAAACTTCCTTTATTAATGAGAAAAATAACGAGGTTTTGTATTAAAGATGACCGAGTTATTGGTTAAAAATAAAGAAAAAAGCTATCTTGCTTTTCTTTGTCTTTAACCTACGTTTAAAATAAATTTTCGAAGTGACTTACAATTTTTGTTTACAGTTCTGTTTTGTTTTGGTGTAACAAAACCCTATTTTTGTAAGTTTGTAATAATTTATAGTGCACTTTATTTACATGATTGTTCTCATAATTTCCTTCTGAAGAAATTTTCGATGGTTATGGACAACTGTAACATCTAAAACAATAAATACTCGTTATTTTACTTCCCTTGAAGCTAGAGAGATGGAATATTTTACATTTATTTCAAAAAATAGAAAAATTAAACCCAACAAATTTCGTTCGCTACCGTTTAAGGGGTTAAAATGGGGAACACTTCCTACACCTGAAAGTTAGACATCAGAAATTTGGTACAGTAAAGAAATAAAACTCACTTGCATATTGATTATAGTCGAGTCTAAGGAGTGCACTGGGGTAACTACCCTTAAAAAATAAATGAAATTCGTTCATTTTCTACGAAGCTGTGAGCAAAACCACGGGCACCTGCTACCTGCTAATAACATTTGAGTTGAATACAAAAGGGTTTTTTCAGTTTCCCTGCAAGTCAATTAATTGATAACTTAGTTATTGGCAAAAATCTGAAGCATAATTTCTCGGTACTTGTCTGAAACAGACACGATTATCTTAAAATGCGACTTTTTCTCATAAAGTCAATGGTTTTTGAGATATTCAACACCGACCATTTCAAACGGCCGCCATTTTGAATTGGATGGTTTGAAAAAGTCGGTTATTATGTTATAAAGCCCTATACAATTCATTTCTTAGATAAAACTGTACTTGTGAAAGAAGGAAATGGATCTGGAAACAACTGGAACTTTTGACACTTTAATAATAATGTTGTGGCAAAGAGACAATATTCAAACGTATTGGTACATAGTTCTGAGACACTCTGTATGAGACGAAAATACATTGACTAAATTCTTAAACTAAACTGTTATGCATATGTATATTGTATATTCATAATAGATTGACTTTTAAATATAAACTTTCCTAAAATATAGGCTACTAGGAACTTCCTGCTTGATTCGCTCACCAATTCCGGCGGCGAAACCAATGAAAACAGATTATTGTATACTCTGACATTTTCACGGAAATAACGATTGAGCCTGACCTAAGCTGGCTGAAAAGCTTATTAAAAGAGAAACACAATGGCGCAAACTAGAGCTTAATATCTTACTTTGTTTCAAAGCAAAGGGCAATCAAAGTTCTAGAAAATAACATACAACCTACTTATTCATAATACTAAACCTGCTTAGGATGTCATGATTACAATATCATTTTCCAGAACTTAGATTGTACATTACTTTGAAACGAAGCAAGTTACTAAGCTCTAGTTTGCGCCATTCTGTTTCTCTTTTAATAAGCTTTTCAAGGGTGTATTACATGACCTACCTTTATATTTGAAATTTGTTAACCCCCCTCAAGCCCCCCAAAATCATAGAGGTTCAGATATGTCCAAAAAATTGTCCTGTTATGCAACACAAGATATATACAAAGTTTTGTTAACTTATTTTCAATAACAAAAATAATGAAGGGGTTTAAAGGGACTTTATGAACACTCTGTATATATATAGATGTTAAATTATTTCGCTTAGAAACAAGCGACCGTAACGAGCCCGTGGGTTGGCGTGCGAAGCACTCTGGTTTACCCTACTGTTGTGCTAAAACAATTTGCATTCTCATGCATTAAACAATGTGCTAAGGAATGTCGAAGTTAAATTAGTTTAAGTTGGACACAGCAATGAGGAAGCGTGATATCACTGAAAGCGCATGCGCAGTAGAATATATGTCTAGTGAAAGTAAAAGTAGCCTGCCTCACTATGCTAGTCAGTTCTTGGTAGAGTCAGAGTCGCTAGTCAGTATGCTATGTGCAGTGTTGAAGGTTGGATGAAAGTGTTACGCTTGTATTTTATCAGGATAATGTGAGTAAACTAAATACTTTCAAATGTGTTTGTGTTCATTTTTTTTAAACATATTTAATCTGTGAATGTTTCTTTTTTTATAACTGGACAACATTTTTATAAGGGGTAACCCAAATGTCAAATTTGTAATATCAGTTTGTTATGATAAATTTAAAGTCCTAGAAGTTTTGAGTTTAACATTTTGGCCTATCTATTCTATCGCTAAGCTCAAAAATGTTTATAATCGGTACTGCTAATGTGTAAATTAAATCTTTTGAATTGAAAGTTAAAATTTTCTAAACCTCAAAATTTGTTGAAAATTTTCAATTTAAAGCGCATCGGGACTGAATAGCTTGTGAAGTTCCGCAAGTAATTTGGTGAATAAAATTTCGAAATCGTTTGACTGGTTTTGAAGTTATGACCAATAATTAAAATTCTTGTAAACATTTGTGAATTAATTGCAGTATAATATAATATACTGGCGCAATGCTTTGCTATTGCTTGATTAAATTTCAATGGTGGTTATCCCATTTCATCCCTTTGACTGAAATAATCGAATTGCAAATGTACTTTTATATCAATTAAGAATAATATTAAATAATTTTAGATTTATAGTTTGTAGGAATTTAGCGCAATTTATTTTTATTGTATAGGGGTAGCTACCCCATTTAAATCTTTTTGTTTGTAGCGACGATATTCTCTAAAAGAAATCCTGGTACTAATGTAAAAAAAATACAATCTGTAAATTGTGTAATTTTAGTAAAATTAGTTGATAGGTTTTTGAGAATATAGAAAAAGTAATTAGATAACTATTTAATTTTAAGGGTAGTTATTCCATTTCATCCCTTTGACTTAAGTAATCAAATAGCAAATAGTTTTGTATATCCCTTAAAAATAATATTACATAATTTTAGCTTCATAGCTTGTAGGAAGTCAGTTTAATTTAGATTTATTGTAGCAAAATCATTTTCAACCCCTTCTAATTGTGAATCTAAACCATCCAGGGATAAACACAAAAAATCATCAAAATTGGTCCAGCTGTTCATGAGGTGTTCAGTGACATACACACGCAGAAGAATTATAAAATACATAAAAGATTAATTAGCTTAAGAATTTTTTTATCAGCTCATTACGTTGTTATTTTTCAACCAATTTGTAAAAAAAAAATGTAAATTCAAACGTTACATTGCAAATTTACAGAAAAATACAAACATACAAAATATCACTGTGTTTAAAAAATAAAAATTACGCCAAGTTATTAAACGGGAGAACGTTTTTCTAGGGATATCCCTCAGTTTGGGAAACCAGCTAACGCGGGCTACATGACAAATGTACCAATTTGAAACCCAAACATTCCGACGCACACTGAAATATAAAAATTATCATTTCCTCCGTAAAGTTTGTTAAAAATACAAAATATATTATTCTTATGGGAGACTTTTTGTCTATAAACTCGCCCTTAGTTTGAGATAACTTTTCTGTACACATTTTTTAATCTACATTAATTATGATTTTGAAAAAAATTAACTCCCAAGAATGTTTGTAATCTATATATTTTAAAAAAATCCTGATTTTAGTTCACTCACTTCCTGAAGTTAATACTTAACCGATTTTGATGATTCTTTTTTTATTTAAAAGATAATTTCCAGTTCTAAGTCACTGTGAAGCTAAATATTTGATTTACACTTTTATTTTAGTTTTATTCCGAGTTTTAAAAATGCATCAGTAGCCTATGCTACAACTAGGCTAAATAGGAAATACTGTAATTTGATTTTAAACAGCTGATAAACTAATTGAGTTTCAAATAAATAAGTTGTTTACTTTAAACTTACTCAAATGTCAACAGATGATTTGATTTAGGTTATGTTATTGTTAGTGTGTTTTAGGTCTGATTTGTAATGTTTATTTGTTGATTCGGTAATCAGCTGTAGTCTCTAATATTTTCATTGACAGTTTATTTCAAATTTTAAATCAATTTTTAGGTTAGGTTTTTATTAAAGTGTAGACCTGAGCCTTGCTGACTATACAACGGGTTCCAATTGCACACAACGGGTTCCAACAGGGAGTTAGGGGGTGGGGGGTTGGCGTGCGGAGCACGCAGGGGTCTCCCCTAGTATTTATGAAAATTAGGCTGACTCCTACCTAGTTATGATTTAAATCATAAAAAATTATAAAAATAAAATATAGTAAATCGTTTTATTTATTAAAATAAATATTTATTCCAATAAATAGAGTTTAAAACTTATAAATTGTTTAAAAAAAAACTGTGCAATGTTTCTGTATCTTTAAATGAATACACATCTAAATCGTATATAGAATACGATACGTAGAAAAATGGAAAAATCTGAACTTCTTGGCTCCGCCATTTTGGATTGGGGTGTCGGAGAGGGGCTTACTTTACCCCAATTTTCTCATCTCAACAAGGGCTTCAAAATGAGGTATCACACAATAAGGGTTACTATTTGAAAATGTTTACTTGCTACCCCTCCTTAACCGAATAAGGGTAAAATTTGTGCATACCCCTCAAAGGGGCAGATTTTGCCCAATACAACTTCCTGAAAGTTTTGAGTTAATACGCTTAACAGGTTTAAAATTACAAAGGGATTGCGGAACTTTTGCATCAGTTTGTATAAGTACTCAAAGTGGCGAAGATTAAAAGAGCCTGCATAAAGAAGAAAGGTCTGTATCAAGCCCAAGAACGAGCATCTTACTAACAAAAAGTTCAAATGGGGTAAAACAATACGCCTACACCTTTAATCCTCATAATAATATAGAGCTGGAATTGAGCATAATTGTTTCTAATGTGATACATAATAAAATTAGAGCCCTCCCGTTTTGATTATTTGCGATTAAGGGATGAAAACGGTGATACCAACCCCTAAAACAAAATATATTCATTATATTACTTCCCTTGATGAGAGGGAACTGAAATTGGGTATGTTTATTTCGTAAATGTTACAAAGATAAACTAAACCTTCTACCTTCTAAGACGTTGGACTGAGGTACAAAGAACCCTTTTACAATACAAATTAAATAGCTAGCTAGATTTAAAATACAAGCTAGAAAGCTGAAATTTAGTACATACTAGCCAGTACATGCGGCTTTGCTCGCAGATCTGATAAATAAAAGGAGTATCGAGTTAATTAATATTGTGCCATTACACACAGTAATAATATATTTTAAATTCGAGTTCCATGGCG
The DNA here is from genome assembly GCA_018207615.1 of Philaenus spumarius. Classification (NCBI taxonomy): domain Eukaryota; kingdom Metazoa; phylum Arthropoda; class Insecta; order Hemiptera; family Aphrophoridae; genus Philaenus; species Philaenus spumarius. The sequence continues at coordinate 77,298 of JAGFPH010001376.1, forward strand.
TAAAAACGCACAGTGAGTATCGCCCAAATCAATCCATGTATCCCTTTTAGGCCTTCTTAAATTATTAGCTGTGCACTAATAAACGATAAAACTTCCGTTACTCATTTTTGTTACTCATTTTTCCCTAACGAACATAACACCTACAAACAGGTTTTGAGGTGTATTTAACATCTAATTAGTACACTTCACATTATTGCTTACTGTTTTGATATATATACTTAACGGTTAAACCAGCGTAAACAGTAAATTAAAACACAGAAGATCTTGTCAAAGCTTTTGATCCAAATCAGTTGCTTTATTCATAATGGTCACGTCCGCTCGTAAAACCCCTTATTTTGACCTTAATTTTTACATTGTTTCAATTTTTTAATAGGAACCCTAAATATTCCTGGAATGAAAGGTAGCCTAGATTAATCTTTGAAAAGTCCCCTACATGCAAAGGAAAGTTTCGTCAAAATATGTTAGACCGGATAAACAAACAGACAGGCAGACACAAAGACAGATAAAAAAATTTGGAAAACGGTTGACCCTAAAGGTCATCCATGTAACTTCCCGCTAAGTTTAATTACAACAAACACTATTTTTGGAAATTTTGAACTGCCATAACTTTTGAATGAATCAACCGATTTTTATGCAATTTGCGGCAATCGATGCAGTTTTTTAAGTCCATTGAAAGAATCAACAACAAAAAATTTTCAGATGAAAAGTTTCGGAGAAATTGAGGAAAAACACTGTTTTTTATTTTCTTTCGTTCACGATATCTCGCGAATGAATCAACCGATTTTTATGCGATTCGCGGCAATCGATGCAGTTTTTCGAGTCCATTGAAAGAATCGACAACAAAAATTTTTCTGATGAAAAATTTTGGAGAAATTGAGAAAAAAAACTTTTTTTATTTTCTTTCGTTCACGATATCTCACGAACGAATTAACCGATTTTGACCGGACTGGTAGCGATCGACGTCGCTTTTCAAGGTTAAAAGCTGAATAGATTTTGGAATTGATCGGTAAAGCCGTTTAAAAGTTATTCCAAAAAAACCTGATTTGAAAATTTTTTATTTCTTAGTTTTTTCGAAATTTCTTAGAACCTACCGGTCCGAATTAGTTGAAATTTTCAGGAAATCTAAGTTTGATGGAACTCTTTAGATCGCCGTTTGGTAGGATCCAATCGGTTAAGCCGTTCAAAAGTTATAAGCGGGTCACATACTTACATACACACACACACACATACATACAGACAGGGTGACACCCTCTCGGGAGTGGTCAGGGAAGATTCTTAGGACCTCAAAATGTCGAGATCTGATGAATACTCGATTTTCGAAAAACGGGGTGAAACCAATAACTTCCCGATTTTAGAAAATTTTCAATTTTCTTTTAGCGGGAAGTTAAAAATTTAAAATGCATGTTTAGGTTTTGGTTAAGTGTTAATAACCATATAATATGAGCTTAGAAAAAATATTTCGAAATCACAGGCAGACACTTCAATTGTATGTATGTGTGTAGATTATTCTTAGTCGTTATGCAAGAAAGAAAACTCCATTTGAATTTCGGTTACTCGAGTCTAAGGTGTGAAATGGGATAACCACCCTTAAAAAATAAATAACAATCCGTACACTTGCTATGAAACTTGCAGAGAGATAATTGTATTGAATATTTCGTCTAAGCTATGTTGAATTTTGCTGTGGTCTTGCGCCTTTATACAGGGTGATTCAGGAAGAAAACGGAGGAACCTTCAGGATGTGTTCTACTAGTGAAAATAAAGAACAAATTTCATATAATCATAGATTCGGAAATGCTTCGTTTTCCAGTTATTCACTTTTTGTTTTTTGTTGTTCTTTTTTTACAAAATACTTAATATCTTTGGATGTACGAAATATATTGTACACAAAAATTGTTGGATACATATTTGGTATGATATTTTGTACCCCATGTATAAAAAACCAAAACTTTTCATATATTTTCAAAATGGTGGCCGTTTAAAAATGTTTAATGTAAAATATCTCGAAAACCGCTAACTGTACAAGGAAATTTCAAGAAACGAAACAATTCTTCTTAAATGACAAACGTACGGTTTGTTTTATCATTTCCGTAGCTTAAAAGATCTTATTGGCTAAAAGCTACAGATTTTGTATCTTGGTAGTTTTCCATAATATTCATTTGAAAATACATGAAAAGTTTCGGTTTTTTGTACATGGGTGAAAGATGTCATACCAGATATGTACCCAACATTTGCGTTCAGTATAATTCCTACATTTAAAGAAAGTATTTTGTAAAAAAACAGTGGTTAAGTGAAATTTTGTATTTATTTTCACTGGTAGAACGCGTCCTGAAGGTTTTTCCGTTTCTTCCTGAATCACCCTGTAAATATGGGAAGGACAATTGCATTACGATTATTTGTGCCTAAAAACTAAAATGTACTCATAGACCTTAAAACAAACTTGAGTAAACTGTGATGTTTTGAGCGCGTACAGCTGATCATGTCGTGTGTAGGTCTAAATGAAACTCAGTTTGCGTGTTTGTGCCAAGGAACTCGGACCTGAATTAGTTTTTTTGAATAGCGTGCTCAATAAGGCTCAATATTTACTCGATAAACCTTTAGCTGTCGGGTAACCTTGAGTTATAAATAACACATTTTGTAAAATAACTGTTATTTTTTATTTTCTTAAAATTTAAAAAAACACAAACTTATCTATTTATATATATTCCATGAAACCTGAGACTATTTCAAAATTATGAAGTTAAGGCCTGTAAAAAGTAAGTTTCTTTATGGTTGGGGGAAGCGGGGAGGATTATTGTGAGTCCGTCATCTCTTCGGAGTATGCATAAAGTTATGTTTATAAGTCGCTCTTTTTTTATTTCACGTTCTACTTCTGTAGTTTTTAATTGTATTTCTGTGTGGGCATTGCAGTGACATTTTTGTTCTAGCGCTGATCTTATTTTTAATTTGTATACATTTTTAAATTGTGTATTTCTCTCTTTTCTTTTTCCATAACAGTTATTATTGTAAAATTATGTTGTGCACTAATCGTGACTAAGGACAGGCCTCTCGAGCCTATGTGGGCACTAATCCATAGATGTGTATTTTGTTTAATTACTTGTATGTAAAATTTGATTTATCGAATAAATACCCGACTGAAGAAACAACTTACAGCAAAAACTGCTTAAGATAAAAATACGAAAGTTTGAAGGCATATTCTTATGGGGCATAGACGCACTCTAATAAATGATTTAGCAATATCTAAATTTTAAAGCGTAAAAATAATAAACATTCGGGGTTTACTTCCAGCCCTAAGCCACGCAAAATAAAATAAATTAGGTCTAACCTAAAATTGTGTTGCTAAGCTGGTTATCGGAAACAGCTGTTTTATCTGTTATTTTATGAAGTTGGTTGCTATGGCAATGGATGTAAAAACGTATTTTTGTAGGTCATAGCTTTATATTTTTCATACACACAAGATTTCCAAACATGCACATGTCCCTTTGCCTTCTCAGCAAGATAAAACATTTAAAAATATATATAAACACATATATTCTGTATATACTTACAATCAAATACTCAGCGTTGTTTCCATTTCTTTGAAATTGAATTATATTTTATCCTATTACTTTAAATGAGCAATTCTTTGTTTTTGTATCTTTGTATCTGTCGCGGATCTCGAAAACGGCTCTAACGAATTCAAAGAAATTTTGTATTTAGGTGTAGTTTCGATTTTTAAGTACACCCATATAGTTTTATTCGTGTAAAAACGCAACTTTTTCAGAAAATCTCATTTAAAAGTTGAACAATTTTACATAGGGTCTTATGGGTTGCCATGTTAGTTACAAAATAACAACGAAATAGTAAATAAAGCGATCAAAACAGCTGTTTATAAACAAGCCAATTTATATTGTTTTAGCACGTTGGAAATGGAGTGGAATAGAACTGAGATTGAGTATTATCCAAAACCAGCTGTTCATTGGATAGTTTTTAATAACTGTTAAAAAACAAGCTAATTTATACTGTTTTAGCACGTTGGAATTAGAATAAATTGGGCCTGATTTAATCATTTATTTTGTCAAAAAAAAGGTAAACTTGGCAAAGATGGATAATTTCTAATAGTCAATTTTGTCATATAGGCCTAGCTCATTTCTGAAAAATAGTATTGAGGGTATGTTAATCCTGCAATATTTTTTACTATATTTTAGGCCTGGTTTCAAAACTTTAGTTGACAGAAGATATAGTAGAACTAGAACTAAAATCGTAATGAAAGCCTCTCACGTTTCTAAAGCATGTATTTGAGGTTACAATTAATCTTGTAATTACTGTTAATATATTTAAGCCTGGTTTCATAATTTTACAAACCTATGTACAAACGAGCCAAAGATTAACGAGATTCTTTAGCGAATTTTCCAACTGCGAGCGAAGCGTCCAGGGGCAGGCCCCTAGTACTTATTTATTTGTTAATTTATTCTACAGTTCAATAGTTGAATTGTTAAATTCTAATGAATCTCATATGTTTTCTAAATATTTATCGTTAATTCCACCAAGCTTCCTCTTTGCCCTTTCCCATTCTATTCCTCACAGCGTCAAGCTAAGAATTTGTATACACATAAATTCCAATTAATTACGTGAAAATCAAGTTGATTTTCGTTACTTTACAATTTCGAATTTCAGCCACAGAAGATACTCGCCCTTATAATTGTACATTTTAATGATTTAAAACATCCCCCGCATCATAGTTAGGTAGGCTTGGATAAAGTTTGTTGTTTTTAAATAATATTTTTTTAATGCTGTATTTCTGATGTCTATCTTATTAATCTGCCTGTGATTTTTAACGGGGGCTTTCTAGTATAACACATAACGGACAGTAAAATTAAGGCAGAAAAGAAATATTTGTAAACTTTTAGTTTGTTTTGTTCTTTACTTATGTGATATTAAAGTAGTATTATAATAATTACGTTCAGGATTAAAATGACGGAAATCAATAAGTTAAATTGCAATTTTAGTCACTACTAATACATTCTTATTTCGTCGCCCTTTGTCGTAGTATAAGGAACTCGACCTAACGAGAAACTATGGAAACCCACTACACGCAGATCCAGGACCTTGATACCGCCTCATCGTAAACACGCGACAGGAAACGGAAGTCTCTCTTCTTGGAGCGGAAACTGTCTCCGGAGCGGTCAGGGACTTGCGAATAGATTTCCCCGGCTGAAATATTCGGGGTCAAATAGTCGTATTCCTTTAGCCGTGGACATTAGCCTAGTGGGGGGATTGCTATGTAGAACACACGGTAATGTTGGTCGCATCGCGCATTGGATATGCCCAAACAATGCCGATTCTCATTCCCTGCAATCCACGGACTGTTAGATGCAGTTCCATTTCGGCTTTGTTGCACTGAGCTGAATCTGTGTTACATAATGTATGGATAGAATGGATTCGAAAATTAGATGTTACAAAAACTTCTTTCTTGTCCTTTCATTGAAGTCTCTTTCCAATGTACAATCAAGGTGAGATGAAATATAAATATAAAAGAAGGGAGAGGAATAAGGGACCTTTTCAATAGTGTTTAATGTATTCTTCTCCAGCACATTTTTCTTTTTGTTGTAAATTGTGTTATGCATGAATGTGGAGTGTGTATGAACGAAGATGTTGGCAAGAGTACTGAACGAGCCAATAATAGACTACACTCAGGGTTGTAAAGAGAATGACAGCAAATGTACATACAATATTGCTGTGTTTACTGTATTGGTATAGGATGCCGGGTTGAATGAACCAATTATTACACACAACTTAACTACTATCCTTCATCCGATTGTTTAGACAGTTACACCGTCCGATAGAGAATCAAAAGGGCAATAAAAAAGTTAATTTGACATTCTTTGTTAAAATGTACGGTTTTTGAGTAATTTAGGTTTGAAATTTTCAAACAGCCTCCATTTTGAAATTCAAAATTGGATTTAATTGCTTATTTTTTTAGAGATATATCATTCTTAGGTTAAACTTCGTGCCAAGTTTGAACTCAATCAGTCAAACCGTTCGCTAGATAAGAATTATTTTGTACAAAAAACAAAATGGCGGATATCTAGAAAAGGAAGCGTTTTCGGGTCTGTGTTTATATGAACTTTTTTTCTTATTTTGACCCATAGAACCATTCCCCGAAGTTTGGCGCTTTACTTATGGGACACCCTGTATAAGCGATGCATTTTAAACATAAGAAGTCGGTTATTTACTGTTTATTATATTATTAATCTTTAATTTTCTCCAGAGACATGTTGCAGCTTTTGTTAAATTATATTTTGGGTATCTTATTGATTTTTTTAGAAATTTTATTTAGTTCAGTTCTCATATGTAAATAAAAATTGACTGTTACAATTTTTCTAATCAATTGTCTTTATGAAAAACATTGCTTATTAAAAATATTTTGCAAAAATTAAGTAGTAATAATTCGTGATTTGCGAAACAAAATCATAGGTCTACAACTGAAACTTTCAAAAAAAGCATGTAATGATGTTAAATTATCTTAAAAACCTAACCTAACCTTACATGACCTAATTTACGAACCTAACCTAACCTTACATGACATAATTTACGAACCTAACCTAACCTTACATGACATAATTTACGAACCTAACCTAACCACACTACATACTCAAAGTTCTGTTTGCGGAATGTCTCATTAGACTATTGTAACACTTTTCCAAAGAGCTCTCGAATACGGATCTTTTCCTTTTTTAATTTAGAGTAGCCTACAGCATTCTCTTTTGTTTGAAAATATCAAATAGTAAACCCTAAAGCAAAAGTCTTGTTTAAAAACTGACAACAGTACCCCAAATTGTATTCTGACCAAATGTGGAAAGGCTTTAAGTGGGGGAAATGACTTGGTAGTTTATAAGCCAGATACTTAAAACTTGTAACACAGTTTCTAATCATGTTCCGAATTTACAGATAAGAAAGTCGCAGAAAACCACAGGTGAAAGAGACTCGAACGGAAAGCGGACAGTAACGCAAGCGTGAAATCCCAAGTGCTATATTATTTACACGGTTATGTTAAAACATACCGGAGACTTTAACGGTCGAGTAGAAACGATGTCGTAACTCTTTATAAAAGTTATTTTCAAGTAATTTTAATTCCAATTGATTTTCTGTGGATTATGTGAAAGTGTTTCGTCGGTGTGATAATGTGATAAAGATATAGAAAGAAAATTTGTATAATTTTCAAAACTGTACGAATTAAAAAGTGAAAATGGAGCCAGTGAACTCTTTAAAGAAACCAAGACAGTCTATGTGCAGCGTACCTCCGCCGCTACCGCCCCTGCCGGATAAACTGACCGACAATCTAACTCCGAATTTCGTGGCCAAATCACCTCCTTCGGATAAATACCAGACACTCTCGCATCCTTTGACTTCCACCCTCAAGACGGGATGTTCCGAAGAGACCGCCCAAAGTAGACACGACAAGGACGGAAACGTGCTCTTGATGTGCGGCGGGATGCAGATGCTCTGCGGCCTACTGATGGGTGTTTTCGGAGTCCTGACGTTACTCCACGACGCGGCGATGGCGGAGTACGGCGGCGGAGTGTGGAGCGGTGCTGTGGCGATGTCGTGCGGACTCGTGGGAGTGCTGACCGGACTCAGGGGATGTTACAACCCTGGCGTCGCCCTATCCAGTTTAGGGGTGACCGTGTACTTAGCGCTGTGTTTGGTGACGATAGCTGTCTCCAATTTGGGACTGGTCTTGACGTCTACTGGGCTGGTGAGGGACGCACAGAGGCCGAACTATTATATGCCTTCTGAAGACGTGAGTATTATTTTAAACACTTCTTAGCAGTTAACATATACGTAAGAATGTATTTTGTTGGTTTAATCGTATGCAAATTAGCATCTAATTATCTATCGCTCAGTTAATTGACAATTTAATTTAAAACCGGTACGGTTGTTAATATACAGAATGTTCTCCGATATACACGGAGATAATTCTGGGGATGGTTACATGGGACAAAATAGTCAAAAGATCCTATACAAATATGCCCGGGAATTTTCTTTTAGCAGATATCAACCATTTTTTAACAGAAAACCTCTTTAGACGATCCGAGCACTTTTTCGATGAGGTTAAATATACGAACTCGATACGCGTTTTTAAGTAAACCGTTTTTCATTTCGTCAATTATTTCTTCTTTTCATTGTTTTACACACGTACTAATATAAACCAAAAGTTTAATGTAACAGCTGATCGTAAAAGAAGAAGAAATCGACAAAATAAAATAGGCAGTGGAAATTCAAACGCTTAAACTCAATAGCTGTATAGGTTTGGCTTACTTTATTAAAATTTTAATATCTGTTGTTAAAAATATTAAAGTTAAACTTGCATTAAAAGTTTGACAACATAATTTAATTTTAGGTTAGGCCTATTACTGAACCAACGCACGTTTCTTTAACGCATTTACAATAAGCACAACAACCAAGTTATGAAATTAAATCATAAAAAAAGATAAAGCACAATGTCCATTTTAAAGGTACCATTAAGTACGCTAATTTAACACTACAAAATTAAGAAGTGCAATGTCCATTTCAGAGGTACTACCAAGTAAACATTTTAACACAACTTACAAAATGAGGAAGCACAATGTCCATTTCATAGATAATGAGACGTGACTTGTACAGCTATTGAGTTTTATGACTTTTAACACCGCCTATTTTATTTCGTCCATTTCATCTTCTTTTACGATCACCTGTTACATTAAACTTCTGGTTTATATTAGCGCGAGTGTAAAACAATGAAGAAGAAGAAACCATCGACAAAATCAAAAACCCAAAGCGTCTCACTTCAAGCGGCTCGAGTATCGTATATTTTACTTCATCAAAAAAGTGCTCGGTGCGCTTAAAAAATATTTCTCTTCAACAAAGAAAAAAGTCCCTTTAAACATACGTTCAGCATTTTTTTTTTAATTTATAACTAGAACGACTCAGCCGATTGAGTTGAAATTTTACTCGGTACTCATTGTTGTGAAGATATATAAATAAATATTGAACTTGACTTGTGAGAAGATATACTTGATAGAATAAACTTTGAACACAAAATCTCACAACCAATACGTCTATTAACTCAAACGTGTTTCAACGACAAAGTCGCCATCTTCAGTGTGCACGAGCTACAATAGTCAAACTATAACAAATCTAACAGTGTTTCATGTCCCGTATTTATACAGAATTCAAAGGGGCGTGGCTTAAGACTACATTACATTAGTAGGGCGTTAAAATTGCCTCGCGTTAATATAACTAGCCTAACATTAACTATATAACTAAACCTAATAATAATCTCAAACAATGCATTATTACTTTCTCACTATAATACTAGGCCTATGTATAAAGAAAGTATAGTGATCGCAAAAAAGTCGATGTTGAGATTTTTGTGGAAATATCCGTTTTGGGACCCCTGAGTTCAAAAAAGTGTTTTTTACAAAATGTCTGTCTGTATGTAGTATACAAAGCTAGAGAGAAAACTATTCAAACGATTTCAACCAAATTTGCACCAGACATGTCAAGTACGCCTGTATAGATGCACGGAAAAGGGTTTTGAAAAATTTGAAAAACAACCCCCTTTTTGGCCAAAATACCCCAAAAAATTAGTTATTATTTTTATACAAAAAAACGGCTCTAACGATTTTGATAAAATTTAGCTTATTTGTAGCCCTTAATCTAACATATGCAAAAAACCGCATCTTTCTAAAAATTCTCGTTTAGCTAATAATATTAATAATAACTGATTTTTGTGGTTTTTTTAGCCACAAAGGGGGTTGTTTTTCAAAAAATTTCAAAACCTTTTTTCGTGCATCTTTAAAGACCTAATTGACGTGTTTGGTGCAAATTTGTTCGAAATCGATCGAATAGTTTTCTCTCTAGATAATAATAATAATATTTATTAGGTAATCTCCAACTTTAATAAAAAATCACCTTTCCTACCCCACCCTACAAGTCACAGTAAATCTGTTTAATAATTTAAATATGTTTGTGAGAAAGTATGTGCCAGTTCCTGGTACCGTTTTTTTTAAATATTAATATAGAATTTTGTATGGGTCCTAATTCATTATTTTACTATGTTTGTTAATACAAAAAGTTTGCCAAGCATCTATTGTGTTAAGTTTAGTTACATTTTTCAATAATGTTATTACTCCGGCACTGGAGGCTGACGTCATAGCTGTGCGGCACTCGGACACCTCGCTACAATAAAGACAGATCAAGGACAGATAAGCTCTGTGATTTCATCTTATTACATTTACCATCGCCACTTAGCGTCTTCTTCAAAGTGTAACTCTGAGTGGAATTAGTCACGGCAGGTCCATCGGGTTCTGGGTTATACGATACGGTGGCTGGACTTTGCAATCTTAACAACTAAATTCACAACCGAAACAGAAGAAATACAGTTTCTTTGAATTTTATAATTGGTTTAGTTTCAAGATCCGAAACATCCTACTAATATGTAAAGAAGTGCTCTGTTCCTTCTCTCTTGCTTAGTCTAACATGTAAAACGTTTAATACTCAAACGCGTTTCTACGACCAAGTCGTCATCATCAGTGATAGTTACAGTTACATAATATTAGTCAGACACCGAGAAACTTAAAACAATTCAACCACGCAGCCGAACAGCTGAACAGTTGGACGAATTTAAAAAAATAAGTTTATATGTTTTAGGGTTTCATCCAACTCTTTCGGAAATGAGTCTACTCACGGAGGTGACTTGATGCCTGCATGTACGAAATATATGGTATAATTTGTTTGCACCTAAGCCTCTTACCAGGCTCACGAGCTGCTTCGTTCCGCTCGCAGCTGAAAACTCCCTTTGCTGTCACGGATAATGGACTGCTTGCGAGTTTGAACCTCGACCTTGAGGCCTCGGATTATTTACTGTTTCGCTTCGCTCGCAGCAGAAGTCTGGTCAGAAGGTGCTCCCACGGTTAAATCCTCCACGTAGATTTTAACTGGATATTTATATTTTATTTTACCTTTTGATTGATTTTGGCGGAACCAGACGGGCTATGAGGTGTATAAAAAAGAAAATGCGCTGAAATAACACTCCAAAAAAATTGATTCTACCACATAAAATAAAAACAAATTGTTACGTCCAATCTAAAAACGTACTTCCAAATAAAGTCGTGAGAAGATACAAAACAAAATGATCAGAATAATCTCCTATATTTATTTGCTTATAATAAAACCTTAAAAAGTTTCATTCGAGTACGAAAAATCCAAAAAATGTTTACTTCTTGTTCAAAAACGTGCTTCCGGTTGTTGGATTTTTCGATAACGAATTCGTCCTTGCAACTAAGAAAACCAACGTCTGAACCAAATCGGACTAAAATGAGATCGTTAGAGTGTCAACACATATACAGAGTGATACAAAAGTCAGGCCACCACTTAATTATTTATGACAGTGCCTATCAACAATTAAGAAACCTAACCGACATTGTTGTCATGTCTATCAACATTAATCACGAAAGCTTACCGACAGTGTTGCCGGATCT
>JAGFPH010001376.1:104195-117171 GCA_018207615.1 Philaenus spumarius
CCTACTGTAAATATAATTGATCATCTCCTACTTAAATATAACTAATCGCCTACTTTGAATGAAATATACATATCATACAACTGTATTTTTTTTTAATGTATGTAATTGCTTCTATTGTAAATAATCATCTAAAACTAACTACCGTGTTGTTCAAAAGTCATGTAACCCAGATGTATGGTAACATTATAGGAGAGTCTATTGTATTACCGACCCACTTCCCATGCAACCTGTACTCATATGTTCACCGGCACAGTCTAATAATCTTGTCATACGTTCACTGCTACGCAAATTTCGTATTTCCTACGCTAGGAACTGACCTTTTATTTTTTATATCTATAGTCTAAATGAGTAGAAATTACTTTAATTTTTATTTTTGAACCTTTCTACGTAGTAATCACTAATATTTTAAAGCGGACGCTCATGTGCGTCCATAGTACATAGGCTTAAAATTGGTGTGCGAAGCACGCAATTGTCTGTATATTGAACACTCTCCCGATACGGGGGTTGGCGTGCGAAGCACGCAATGCATTGTGTATTGAAAATACTCAAAATACGGGGGTTGGCGTGCGAAGCACGCAATGCATTGAATATTGAAAATACTCCCAATACGGGAATAGGCATGCAAAGCACGCAATCCACTGTGTATTGGAAATACTCCCAATACGGGGATTGGCGTGCGAAGCACGCAATACACTGTGTATTGAAAATACCCCCAATACGGGAGTTGGCGTGCGAAGCACGCAATGCATTGTGCGTCGACCGCTTCTCATAGTGTTCAGTGTCAAGCTCACATGTGCGTCCTTAGCAGTGAATCTACTGACACGAGATTGCCTGTATTTTAGGATGGAACGCCAAATTTTCATAACGTAATCCACCAGTGGTACGATAACTAATTGACACGACCACTTTTATTACAGCCTTGATATTGCACTTAATGAAACTTAAACTCTACCGAAGAGTATGAAATAATCCATTTAGTAGCTTACCTACAGGCGCAGATAGATCTCGAAGCTACCATAGGCTAAGGCATTAAACACATTTACTCTCCCCTTGAGCAAAGGTTTGCATTATGAAAGAAAAAGTTTCTGGCAAAAGATTTAGGTAATATTTATAAGATATTACAATATTGAAAGGATTTCATAACGTTCCTTTAAGAAAGTCATGATTTGTTTATCAACCCGGATCTTTTCCAACCCTTGATTTGAAGATTCCTTAGGAGGTAGGCTATAATAACTTTAAACGGGTTGATGTGTTTAATACTAACGAATAAAAGTTTTCAGTTTTTCAAAAATCCCTTTCTATTCTACTCCGTCAGTCCGAATTGAACTCCCCATTATCGAACTAGACTGAGATTTACTATCTTTATATTTTATTTATCAGTCTGGAAGTAATTTGTTCAGTTTTTATTATCTTCATAAAAAGTTAATTATACCTATAGGTAGGCCTATAGTTAGGCTATTTATTTTGAGTTAAGTAAGGTTTTACGGTCTAGGCACAATGGTAAAGACTAAGAAAGGCTTTTTATTACTTTCTCACTATACTAATAGTAAGTTATTAGAGAAAGTATAGTGATCGCAAAAAAATCGATTTTGAGATTGTTGTGGAAATATCCGTTTTGGGACCCCCTGAATCCAAAAAAAGTGTTTTTTACAAAATGTCTGTCTGTATGTATGTATACAAAACTAGAGAGAAAACTAGTCTATCGATTTGGAACAAATTTGCACCGAACATGTTAATTAGCCCTGTATAGATGCACGGAAAAAGATTTTGAAACATTTTGAAAATCAACTCCCATTTTACCTTTTTGGCCAAAAAACCCCGCAAAATATCAGTTATTTGTACCCTACAATACGCAAAAAACCGCATCTTTCTAAAAATTCTCGTTTCGCTAGTAATAATAATAATAACTGATTGTTTGCAATTTTTTGGCCAAAAAGGGGGTTGTTTTTTAAAAATGTTCAAAACCTTTTTTTGTGCATCTATACAGGCCTAATTGACATGTTTATTGCAAATTTGTTCGAAATCGATCGAATAGTTTTATAGTTATAGGAAATAATAATAATATTTATTAGTTACTCCCTACTTTAATGTATTCGCTCTCCTACTTTAATACAATTATGAAGTCACAGTGAATATGTTTGTGAGGAAGTATGTGCCAGTTTCTGGTACCGTTTATTTTATAATAAGTAGGGTATTATTGTTTTGTTTCGCAGAAATAATTTCAACAGACAATAATATATTCACGCTATTTCAAGTAATGCTAATAACACAACGCACCACGACACCGGAAGTTACTAAAGTAAGACACACGGACGAAAGTCACATTCGCTGTGGTCTGTGGTGAACTGTCATTACAGTTTCAATATTTGATTGTTATTGTAACTGTATTGTCGTGTTGTGAAATAACATTTGTAATGGAAGAGTATTGCATTATGTTACGGCTTGATTGTTTCGCCTACTTTAAATAATCTAGACGAAGAGATTTGTCCGCCGGTATAGGACAGAACGCGAGAAGAGAAATAAAATTTAACAACGTTTTATGGATTTGTTACAGATGGAAGGTAACCAAATCTACACGGTGCCAAGTTCGCTGGGCTACCCTCAATGCGTCACCCCCGTTCATAGCAACCCTTACACGCAGAGAAGACGCTCAACACCTCACAGGACGCCCAGGGATGCTGTAAGTTACTGAAACAATAAAGAACTTGTATTTCGTTTTCTATATATTTTTAAAAAAACCCTGCTTTTTATTCACTCACTTCCTAAAGTTAACCGATTTTGATGATTCTTTTCTTTATTTAAAAAATAATTTCAATTTCTAAGTCACTGTGAAGCTAATTATTTGATTTACACTTTTATTTTGGTCACATTCCGAGTTTTAAAATTGAATCAGTATGCTACAACTAAATTTAGGAAATAATTGGTTCTAAACAGCTGATAACCTAATTGAGTTTCTAATAAATAAGTTCTTTACTTTACTCAACTGTCAACAGATGATTTAGGTTATGTTATTATTGTTGATGTGTTTTGGGTCTGATTTGTTGCTGTGCATGTTGGTGTGTAATTGAACTACGAAGTTTTGTTTAGGATTTTTATTTTTGTCAACCCTGTTAATAAATGAAAGTAATGTTGTTAAGATACGTGAAGATTATAATTGAATTGAGAATTTGAATACTTTTAATAAATTAAAAAGGTGAAAAAAAGTTGAATTTTGTTACTTTACATAAAAATTTGGTCAAATTTCGACCACAGGAGAATTACTCGTTTTTAATAATTCTAATTCGTACTTAATAAATTTTCAATTTGTTCCGAAAATCCATTACACTAAAACATTTTTAAATGAGGATATGTCAAAAAGCGTACACTTCTATTAAAAACTTCAAGAGTAAATTTGTGTTTAATAATTTCCTATCGAATGGTGTAACTGCCTAAATTATCGATTGTCACAAATTATTTAGTAAAATAACAAATTCGCTAACAGCTGGTAAAAGAAATGTTTCCGCACATGTTTTTTTATTTTTAACTTTTGTCTTTATTTTCACCCACGTAAATCCAACTTGAATTATATCCATGCGCTATAAAAACACAATCCTTTAGTTTGTTTTTGTTTATATATATACTTTTGTTTGGTTAAAATTTCACTAAAAAAATAACATTTCAATTTTATTCGATTTATTTATTATTATTAATTGTCACGGATAATTACTGGATCCTGGATAGTAACAATAATTCGACCACGCAGCTAAATCTCTGACGCTGACGTGAGTTGGGCGAATTTCCAAAATTAAGTTTATAAGTTTTAGGGTTTCAACCAACTACTTGTCAAATTGGTCTACTCACGAAGGCGCTGAATAGCTGCCTGCATGTACCAAATATTCAGAATGTGTTTGCATCTTAGCCTCCAACCCAGCATCTTAGCACGCAGCAGGAAAAATCGCTTTGCGAGTTTGCGCGTCTACCTTGCGGCCTCGGATTATAGACTGCTTCGCTTCGCTCGCAGCGGACAAACGGATTTATGGTAGTTTACGTATTGATTGATTTTGGGGGAAACAGCCGGGCTATAAGGTCGTATAAAAAAACAAAATTTGCAGAATAATCTCCTACATTTATTTTGTTTAAGGGTCTGCTCCAGTACGCGAGAAAGCAACCGACGACGCCAACACTTCACTCTGTAGCCGTATCTAAACAGTGCAATTTCTTGCAGCTGAGCGCTTTGACATTGCTTCATTTAAAACCATTTAATAAAACCATCTTTTGTAATTGAGTGCTGAAAAAAAAACCTGAATATTCTTTATAAAATTTCGGATTTGGCTTGCGTTTAACTTTTAATTATAAATTTTTTATTATAATATAATTTTTTATATTATAAAGAAAAAAGTTCAAACTTGGTACTTGAAAAATGTCAATTACGTGACAAATAAAAAAAATAAAAGAATTGTGAAATGCAAAACGGGTGTGTATTGCGATTGTGCTTACAATAAGACCTTGCAAACAATTTTATGATACAAAATAAAAGAAATAAATAGTTTGAAATTTAACATTGCTCTTATGGGAAATTCAAGATGGCCGCCACTACAGCAGGCCCTTAAATAAGAGTTTTTAAGAGTAATTCGAGAAAGTTAAGTTGCCATTCATGTAGCCTATAGGGTTTACGTGAAATTTTAAATTGTAATCTTCTTGTAACCTTCTTAAAGTCAACTCCTTACATTGTAATGGTTATTTCTATTTCCAGTCCATCGAAGATTCCAGGAGAAGACGCAGGAGGCACAGAGACTCCGCCCCGCCAGAGAGAAAGAAGAAAGAAATGACGGAAGAGGAACTGGACAAGACTTACACGGGATTGGACAGAGAGATCGCCGAGGAGTTTATCTCTATATCCATGCAGCAATCGCAGGATAGAGCGATGGCCAGATAGTGTTTGAGAAGCGAGAGTCGTGGATTAGTACAAAATACGAAGTGAAATGTTTTACTTAGCGGTTATAGACTAACCCATGTGGAAGGTTAGGTTGGTAACCGTGGAACGTTATAAGACTAGTTTGTGTGTTAGGTTAGGCCATAGGGAACAGATCATGTATTCAGAGATCCCACATGGCGTTTTATTATTCGTTGTTAAAACGAAGTTTGGTTTGTACCTTGATGATGGCGACATTGTCGTCGAAACGCGTTTATAGTAAATAAACGTATTAGTTGTAAGAATCTGTGTTTCAGTTTTATTCTATCCAGTGTAGCCTACTATCTAACAAGTTAAGGGTGTTCTTCTTGCGTGAAACTGAGCAAACATACATTTCGTACTACGTCTTTCGGGCGCCGATTTTCAATGGTCAACATACGGGAGTTCACTACTATATAGTCCTACTAGCTGGCCCGACCCGGCTTTGCACGGATAGACAAATCAAAGTTAAATGTATATTAACAAATATATTACACTATGTATTTCTTATGAGGATTTTTAGTAACTTTGACCCCCCCAAACCTCCCCTAAAATTTAGATTTTTTTTAAAAACTCTTTCTTAGCGAAAACCTAGGGCCCTAGAGGAAGATACATAATAAATTTCATTCCAATCCGTTCGGTGTTTCTTTTTAGTAACTTTGACCCCCCCCCCAACCCGCCTAAAATTTCGAATTTTTTAAAACCCTTTCTTAGCGAGTACCTAGGGCCCTAGAGGAAGCTACATACCAAATTTCAATCCAATCCGTTCGATGGTTTTTTGTAGTAACTTTGACCCCCCAAAACCTCCCCTAAAATTTCGAATTTTTTAAAACCCTTTCTTAGCGAGTACCTATGGCCCTAGGGGAAGCTACATACCAAATTTCATTCCTATCCGTTGGATGGTTTTAGAGAAATAGTGATTTTGTAACTTTGAACCCCCCCCCAAACCCCCCCTAAAATTCGAATTTTCGGAAACCCTTTCTTAGTGCGCGTCTAGAGCCTATAAAGAGTATTAGTGACAAAATTTCATGTTTGTAGGCCTCGTGGTTTTGGAGAAACTGTGATGAGTCAATGAGTCAATGGTATTTGGCTTTTATAAGTATAGATAACAGATAAAACAGCTGATTTGAGTCAAAAGCCTAGGAACACAATTCTAGGCGTGGCCTATTTCTGAACCAACACACGTTTGTTGATCGCATTGCCATAGCAACCAACTTAGCATAACAATTTAACGACCATAGCAAATTTAGAACCAGCTAATTATTTTTCACAACCAGCAGTTTATTTAGGTTTCGTTAACAAAATAAAAACAAATACAAACGAAAAATGCCTTCTGAATTCAAACATTTGTTGTTACATATTACAAATAAATAAACCTGATTCGGATCACAAGCTTAACACAATTTTAGGTTACGTCTCTACTGAAACAGCCCACGCTTCTTGAAAACATTTAGATTTATTACCATACCAACCAAATTGGCAAATTTAGAATCAGGCGATTATTCCTCAAAATAACAATTTGTTTTAGGTTATGTAAAAGCAAACACTAACAAAAATCTACGAAAAATCGTTATTATAATTATAATAAATATTAAACAAATTATTCTTATTATAACTGGTGCATCCTATATTGTTTCCTTAAGTCGGTATACAGTAATTAGAATGTATTTTAAATGTTGACTCTTAATTATTTAAATATTAATGGTGAAATTATTACAACGCTCGGCGTAATTTCAGTTATTGGGGACGGTGCGTGTTTGTTTCCATCTCTGTCTTACATTATGTATATGTCACCGTCATCCCCCAAACCCTATCCAAGTGCCTCAGTCCTAATCTAACGTAATTTCAGTGAAAATATCAGAATATACGATAGTCTGTTTGTATTTGCTTCTCCGCTAGTCGCCACGGGTGTTGGTGAGCGAAGCGAGGGCCACTGCAATAGCTCATTTTTCCTATGGAAATTCGCTAATAATCGTTATAATCATTTCAATCGTGTTTATGGGATCGGCAATCAAAACTGACTGAGTTCAGCATTTACTTTTTCTTTCAGTATAAAAACTCTTAAGTCTCAAAACATTTTTTTTTTTGTCACCAAACTAAGCTCCTAATACAAATTTCTTGAAAAAATCCCGGGAAAACAACGGGCCTAGAACCGCCACTGGAATGTCCGTCAATCAGTAAATATTTAGCACACGCTCTAATGAGGCGAACAAGTGAAAGTTCCGTCCAATCACACCAGAATGCGCTGCACGTAATTATTAATGTTTTTATTTTTATAATCTGGCTTAATAACAGCAAACCTAACAGTGAAAGGCTTTTGTTTCGTAACGCGACACTGCCGCCTCGATCAATCATTCCTGATGTCAAACAAAACGCTTTGATGTAGGCTAGCACAGTCAAGAAAAGTATATAACGTGACCTAAGCCGGGACTGTTTAATGAGCACCGACCATGGTCCCCAGAACATGTTTTGGGAAGTCATTAAAGTGTTTATAAATAAATATTATGTTAGTACTCTGGCCGCATTTTACGTACGATATGGTCCAAATTTGGTAGGCCTACACACGTTAGTTTTCCAAGTTTTTTTTTCTAACCAACAAGTGTACCAAATCGGACTTAAAATGCGGCCGCTAGAGTGCGAACACACATATATATATGATTTTTAATGACACCCCAAAACGTGTTCTGGTGACCATGATCGGTGCTCATTTGCTACTCCCGACCTTGGGTCTTACCACAAGGGCCACTGCAATAGCTCATTTTTCCTATGGAAATTCGCTAAAAATATACAATGTGTTTGAGGGATATGAGAACTATATAGTGTAGTTAATTTAACAAAAAGGTAAGAAGCGAAAACCTTTCAGATCTTAAAAAAAAGAAAAAGAAAGCAGTCGTGGGACTGCCATCAGAAGTGAAAACTGTCATGAATGGTTATATTGGTTTAATCTGAAATTTGAGAATTATTTTTAGCTTGACCCATTTAAAATAAAATCTAATAAATAACATAAAAATTATTGTCTATAGTCAAATAATAAATTTAAAAATATAATTTTGGTTAGGCATATACTGAAACAACACGCGTTTCTTTAATGCATTTACATTCATTATCATATCAACCAAGATAGCTAATTTATCTATGTTCATTTTAGAGGTATCACCAAGTACTCAAATTTAACATAAGTTACAACATTAGGTTAGTTAATTCAAAAAAGGTTGGTTTTAGGATAATGTTTGATGTTGTAGACAATTACCAAGAAATTATGATTTCAGTTTTTTCTAGATAACTCAGTTATGCTTTGACCTACAGAAACGAAAAAGCCATTTTGTCTGACGTTAAAAACAAAATGTGTTGTCTCTTGTACACTTTTTGTTATGTTAACGGTTTTCAAGATATTCCACTTTAAACATTTGTAACTGCCGCCATTTTTAAAATTATTGAAATAAAATCGTGGTGCTTGGTAAACTTGTAAACCGTAACATACACATAGCTTATATCAAACTTGAAGTATCTTACCTATTTCTGGAGTTGCAATGAGTTTTTTGTAAAAAAAATATTCCTCCCCGGCGGAGAATCGAACCCCGGTCTCAAGCGTGACAGGCTTGGATACTGACCACTATGCTACCGTTGACTGTGTTGGAATTGAGTTATTTAGTGCTATCTCTCTTTTGTAAACACAGAGGCGACGACGAATAATATCTGACGATCACGCGAGATCAGAGATGTTTACCCATCTGAAAAAGTGCCTAACGCGCCATAAAAAGTTTTCACTTAAAAACCTGTTCCGATGAAAGATCTGTTCCGAATTAACACTGCTGTCTTTTTGCACACCTCTGTCAGGTGATGTGCAGTAATACTGCGAGCCGTCTGCTTTAACTGGCAACCAACACCAATGTTTAATTTATTTAGCCCTTGGGTTTTATTTATATGATTTTATTAAAACTCAAGGTGTCCGCATTTCGGAGAAGGACAGTATTATTAAATAATTCGATCTCGCAGATGAACCACTGACGTGAGTTGGGCGTATTTCCAAAATTAAGTTTATTCGTTTAGTGTTTCAAACAACTATTTTTGAAATCGGTCTACTCACGAAGGCGAAGTATAGCTGCCTCTGTGTACGAAATATATTAGTAGAATTTGTTTGCACCTCAAGCGCTGTTTCGTTCCGCTCGCTGCGGCGGATAAACTCGATTTGCGAGCTCGGATTATGTACTGCTTGCTTGCTTCGCTCGCAGCGGTCAAACTCCGTCGGCCTCGGTTCAGATGCTACCCATGGTAAAATATCCATGTTAATTTTAAACGCTTATTAGCGAATTTCCATAGGAAAAATGAGCTATTGCAGTGGCCCTTATGGTAAGACCCAAGGTCCGGAGTAACAAATGAGCACCGATCATGGTCCCCAGAACACGTTTTGGGGTGTCATTAAAAATCATATATATATATATATATATATATTTACACATTTTTATCATTATTGCGTCTATACAAAAAGCAGTCGTGTTGCGTCCACCAGTAATAGTGGAGTAAATGATATTATTACTATAGTATATATGGGTTATTATAAGTGAAAATCATGGTTCTTACTTTAGTTTTTTATATATACGTAACAATAAAAAGTTAATGTAAAAGTTCAAATCTCTATCATTGTTGAATCCGTTCAAAACCCCATCATTATTGCGTCTACTGTATATAATTAACCAAACTCATGTACTATTGCTTCTATGCAGGTATATCACTAACCAAAACCAGCTACAGTGGCGTCCTGCGACGTTGCCGTTTATTTATACCTGATTCTACCCTAACCATATCCTTTCGGCAGTCCTTGGTAACCAATTTCCTTTATGATGTACAGAAGTAAACTTCGTAGTTTG
This sequence comes from Philaenus spumarius, assembly GCA_018207615.1. Lineage (NCBI taxonomy): Eukaryota > Metazoa > Arthropoda > Insecta > Hemiptera > Aphrophoridae > Philaenus > Philaenus spumarius. The sequence goes on from JAGFPH010001376.1 coordinate 113,994, forward strand.
GGTCTATTTCGAAAATGACATCATAAATATTTTTCAACAGTAAACTGTACCTCTTTATTGACGTTTGACGAAGCCTGCTTATAGCGTCAAACTTCGTGGTGTGGTTCGATTTTATTTAGCAAAGGAACTATAGAAGTACATAAATTATTATTTAGTGTTTCAATCAGTAATCCTTAAATAGCACGCAATTCATGTTTAACGAAGTTTGCGTATAGCGGCAGAATGGTAGCCTATGGTTAGGATTTATTTTGAAAAGAGGCTAGGCCCTAAATACACGATTTGTTAATTAATGTTTATAAATTTAATCATAGCATTACTTTATATTTTTATTTTTTATTTTTAAGTTCTTGCTTACATCGGCATATTCCGATGTATGGATCGTACTTAATTTACAAAGCGAATTCGCCTTATGTAAAAAGCTTTTTATGTATTGTTTCATTGATATAATATGTAAACGCTTTATAATGTCATCCAGAATGTTGTGTTAAAGGCATCCAATTAAAACTATTTAATGGAATATAAATAAATATTCTATACTTTTCTGTCTTTATATGTTATTTTTGAAGTGGAAACTTCTTTAGGCGCGTTGGGCACTTTTTGCATAGAAAAGAATGATTGAACTCACGTTGCCGTCGTCGTCACCGTCAACGCACGGACGCACTTTGTTTAAGGCTCCATCGCATCTCCGAAATTATTTAAAGCTGTGATATGGCTTTTATACAATGCTCGTCAATTACTACAAACAATTAACACATTTTTCGTAAAGAATTGTAATTTGATAATGCCTGAACAATAGGCGAATCGCGCGTCATCACTTAAACGGTGTCCAAAGAAAATACTGCGAGCAGTAAACGCAAAACTAAGGTTCAGTATTTATAAATATGTAAAGCTCTATCTATCGGATCTCCACAATTATTTAAGGCTCCGTCTCATATCCACAATTATTTAAGACTCGATCGCATCTACGCAAATATTGAAGAGTACGTCGCATCTCCGCAATTATTTAAGACAGTCGCATATCCGCAATTATTTAAGTTTCCGTCGATCCTCCGCAATTGTTTAAGGCTCCATCGCATCTCCGCAATTATTTAAGACTCTATCTTATCTCCACGCTTAGTTAAGGCTCCGTCGCATTTCCGCAAATATTTAAGGCTATATTACATCATTAATACATAGATTTTTAAAAAAACTTCTTCATGACCTGAAAATAAAGTTAACTATATGAAGCTAAAAAGTTTTCACTTCTGACGGCAGTCCCACGTCCGTCTGTTATTTTTTATTGGCAGTATTTTGTTGACAAAATTTACTTTATGTAGAATTTGTTGTCAATGAAATGTTAGGCATTATCTTTAGGTAGATATGAACGGCAATATATGAACCTGAATTATTAATTTACTAGATAACACAGAATTTGTTCTTATAATATAGTGTTAACAATTTACAAATATGCGCGTTAAATGAAAAAGTTGACTTCTGTGGACAAGAGAATAACAGGTAAGCAAGACTTCTTAGAACCCTTGACAGCAGACCGTCATAAATCTTCAAAGGCAAACAATTCTTTTTAAATATACCCTCCACTTTAGTTTAACAACACCCTCTACCACATTCACTAAACAATTAACAATAAAAAAAGATAAGTTGTAATAATGAATGAATTATAAATTCATTTGGCGCATTAGGCTTAAATTTCACAACCGAGTTTTTCCGTATATTATATCCAGTAACACAGCGTAATTTGCACATACTTACGGGTTTGATATTTATCTATAGAATATAATACATAGTCTATTTATTTTCAAACAGTTCAAGTTTGCCAAACGATGCGGCAAGTAAAACTAGATGAATTATTACAATAGTTGACAATATCGACCACAATATCAGTTTAGTGTATTTCATCAAAAGAATAAACAATATCTTCATCACTGTGCAAACGTAACCCTTATAAAGTCACGGCATTACTATCGATGACGCGGTAAGTCAAGTTTTGCAAGTACTGTATCTCAAATTATATTACAACCTAAGATACCGTTTATTTTTGCTTAAATTTCAGGGCAAAAGTTTACATTAGAACACCTAGCCATATTGCGGCAGAAGTAGTGAGTATTCGCAAGAAAATGCCTACGTAATTGTAATTTTCAATTCTATTTCTAAAGGTCAAAAAATGTAATTTACAGAATTAAATGTAATTAATTATGAATAGAAAATAAAACACTTTAAACTTAAACTCAAATCACATCTTGTTAACTGAGACGTATCTTTTTAATTAAATCGGACTGCGCATGCGAACGTTAATAAACACGATTACCGGACTCTCCTATTTCTACAACTTAGCATTACGTAATAAAATACATGTATAACATAAAGGTGCTTACAAAATTGCACGCTGCGCTGCACGCGCGCCACTCTTGTGCATTGAATTTGTCATATTTGTACGAGGCGCGAGGTACGCTCGCAGTGAACCATCTGCTGACGGGTTTATCAATGAACACTTTGAATATTCGTCGTTCATATTTGAACGGTAGAGTGAAATCTTGGTTGTTTTTAGAGCGCATGAGATTATTGTTTTTCAAGATATTAATTTTCCAGTGATTAAATATAGATTTTTCTGAAACGAATTTAATGAAATAAATAGATTCCAACAACAACCAAATTATTCTTTTGGATCCTCTGCATAAGGATTATTTTTATTTTAATATGAAAGCAGATGCTGGCGAGAAATATCCGCCGAGATGGATGTATCTGCGGACCAGTGTACAAATAAAATAATATCTTTGCTGTCTTCTTACCAACGGGAGAAGAGCAAGTTGAAAAAGCAGCCTTCCACAACAGGAAAACAAAAGTTATGAATCAAATAAGATAATATGTAAATCTCTTTTAATTGTAATAATTATTAAATTAGTTAACCCTGGTAGTGGCAAAACTGGCCTTGTCAATTCACGCGGATTTATTTTGCGTTTTGCAAGCATTTTTTTTCAAAAATTCACTAAATGTATTAATTGGTAAATTTATCCCAATCCAAAAAAAGTGTTCAGTAGCTTTTTTTATAGAAAAAGGTCCAAAGAGTTCATATATGCAACTAGCAAATTTATTGATGTACAATTTTAAAAGTTATTAGCAGCTCAGGAAGCAAACAATTTCCAGTATTGGAACAAAATCCCACTTTAGGCCTACATAAAAC
>JAGFPH010001376.1:152171-162292 GCA_018207615.1 Philaenus spumarius
TTTAATAAACTTTTGTCTTCTTTATTACTCCATGGGCCCTTATTGATGGAAGGCTTAAAATACAAATGCCAATACTGTCTGATACTGTGGCTAGTACGAGATTCTTTAAAATCTTTCACAGATATTCGATCCCAATCAAACTCCCAATCGCTTTTACCTTCCATTAATTCGAACAAACTTTTACTCCACAATGTTTCAATTCCTCGGTTAGTTACCGCTATGCGTGCTTCTACCTCATCTTCTTCTAGATTTAACTGTTTCATAAAATCTTTCTGATTGCTCTTCAATCGTGATATTTCTTTCTCTATCAACTGTTCTTTTATGTAACTACAAAGGATTCTTCTGTCCAAAGGTGTCCAACGTTTCCTTCGAGGTATTTTTTTATAAGATGCAAAACCAAATTTGTTGCTAAGCTTCACATCATCATTGTCCCAACACGGAAAATTTGATTGATCCTTAAAATATGGAGTGTTGACTAGAGCAAAATTGTTTTCAGAGATTGCTTGCACATTGGCCTCTTCAAAATTCAACATTGGATGGTCACTGTCATCGGACAAATTTCGGTACCTATCTGTTACTTTAAACTTCAATACAATTAACAAATCTCTTATGTAAATGTTCTCCTAATCATTTTCCTAACTACTTTTAGCAGAGACACATTTTCGTCATCTTCAAACTGTTCGATAGTTTCTTCAAATTCCTCGTTTTCGTTATCACTATCTTCCGATTCCGAAAAATCTTCGTAATAGAACTCACGGCTATATCGATCTACACATAAAAGGCGAGGATCACTGTACGATTCGTTGACTAAACTACATGTCGGTAGATTAACCAGGTCTTTGGGTTCGGAAGTAAGCTCTTCATTGGCGACGGGATACCAACTGAGATGATCCAAAGAGTCTAACAACGACACACTGCAAGCGTTCGCTGAAACACTGGAAGGTAACTCTTCGGCCATCTTCTGTAACATAAACCACCATCCATTTCATTATTTTGTCACCATAGACACCATATATTACAAAATGGTTAAGATACTATTACTCAGATCTATCTATGTTAGGCCTACCAATAACAGATAGCCTACAAGCATTTTCATCTTCTATTTACACACTTAGTTTTTATAATTAATTAATCATTGTTTGAATATACGAGGTCTGCCTAAAAAGTACAATGGTGTGGTCTCAGCTACAAGTTTTGACACAGGCAAGGTTGTAGACGTAGCAATAAAATCTAAATTTTGTAGATGTAAGCAAAAAGATGAGGGCATTCATTTGTCCACTTCTATTTCCAATTGCCAGGGGATGAGTGGCGGAATGGAAATCTTTCAACAATCGATTGAAAAAAATGTTCAGGGTGCTAATTACTTGGGGGATGGGGACTCCAAAGCTTTCAAGAATGCAGACGATATAAAAATATATGGTGAAGACTTTGAAATTAAAAAGATGGAATACATTGGTCACATCTAAAAGAGGATGGGCACACGGCTGAGGACATTGAAACAGAAAAGCAAGGGAAAGAAGCTAGCGGATGAAAAGACTATGTTCGGCATAGGTAGGCTAAGTGATGCAGCTATACAAAAAATTAAAAACTACTATGGTGCAACAATTAGGCACAATACTTCTAACTTAGAGTCTATGAAAAGAGAAGTTTGGGCTGAGTATTTTCATATATGGCCTAGCAATGAAAACCCGTAGCACGGTCTCTGCCCGGAGGGCGAGACAAGTTGGTGTAAGTACCAAAGGGCAATGGCTGAGAACCTCACTTATGATCATACTAAGCATTTTCACTTGCCAGATATTATTATGAGAGAAATAAAGTCTACTTTTAGGGACCTAGCCAACCCTGACTTGTTAAGAAAATGCTTACATGGTAAGACGCAGAACCCAAATGAGTCGTTAAATAACGTAATATGGAGTCGTCTGCCAAAAATAAATTTTGTTGGCCTTAAGACCCTTTGTTTAGGTGTGTATGATGCTGTAGCATCCTTTAATGAAGGTAATACTGCCAAATGTTGAAGAGTTTGGGAATGGAACCGGGATTAAACTGTGTGTCGGAGATGAAAGATCTGGACATTGCTCGAATTCGTAGTTGAAATCAGCTGAAATCCAAAAGAAAGCTAGACAGAGCAAGAGTCTCTTGAAAAGGAAGCTGGAGGAAGATATGGAAGAGAGTAATCACCCCCCTCTTATGCTGCAGGCATGTACTAAAAGGTAAATTAAACTTTTTACGTTGTTTTCCCGAAAACTGTATTTTTTATTATAGAATGTACCTTTTCTCAGGAACTACTTAATATAGGCCATTCAAATTTGTATCACTTATTTACTCTATACATGCACACACTTTAACAAGGGCTTTTGCAAATAACTTTGTGAAAAGTAAAAAAAATATATATGATTTTTTAAAATATTTTTTAAATGATTTTTTTTTTTTTTTTTTGAGAAAACATAATTTTTTTTAAAAAAGCCCTCGTAACAGTGTGTAGAAAGGGTAACAAAAAAAACAAGCCTTATAAATTTAAATCTAATATCTTCAGTAGGTTTTCAGAAAAGGTACATCAAAGTTCTTAAATTTAACATGGGCGGTATAGGGCGTACCGAACCCCCTAAGGTGAATGGCAAATTACACTTAAATAGTAATGAAGTTCTAGAATGTCATGTACAAGTAGTATAGGTACACGCATTTAGGATGGCGCATGGTTTGCGCAGAAGCAGTAATGCCATTCTCCCTCCAAAAACAGTCTTTGTCGTTTTGTAAGAAAAATACAGTCCGTGTCAAATCCATCGATTAGAGGGCCGCCGAGCAATTTTTAGCATTGGACGCGCTTTCAATTACAAGCTTCTGCACAGTACTAGGATTATTTAAATAGGACAAATTTTATATATTTGTAATCTGCGTGATATGTTGCAACTAACAGTATAAATATCTTCCAGTTTGATAAATGTTTGGAATTTATACAATAACAAATACTTCGACTTTTTAAATCAGGACAAGAAAAAGCGTAAACTTTTTTTATTTTTAGGGTAGAAAGAAACTTCCAGCAGCAAAGTTGTAGAAAATTAGTTGATCTACATATTTTATTTCAAACAGTTTTCAGTCAGATGTTTGGTTTGTCCACAAATTGCTTGCAAATAAGCGCAACCAATATTATCAGGTACGTCCCGTCGCTCCCACGAATATATTGTTTTTTCATTTACTTATATTTATAGTAAATTTATAAAACATTAATTTGAAGAGCTGGACAGTTAATTAATTATTTAATGTACCGGTAATGTAAATATATTGTTTTTTATTTACTTATATTTATAGTAAATTTATAATAAACTAATTTGAAGAGCTGGACAGTTAATTATTTAATATAGATTAATGTAAACATATTCTTTTTCTTATATCTATAGTTAATTTATAATAATTAACTGAATTGAAGAGCGGGACAGTTAATTATTTAATGTAATGTAAACATATTGTTTTTTTTCTTCTTTTTTTTATATCTATACTAAATTCATAATAAACTACTTGAAGAGTTGGATAGTAAATTATTTAATGTAATGTAAATATACTACTTTTCTATTTACTTATATCTATAGTAAATTTATAATAAACTACTTTATAAGTAATAAAATAGCCTTTAATTTCAATCGTATTTTAAGAGTGTTTAGTACATGTTTTATTTAAAACGTCTCGATATCATAAAGTAAATAAGCCAACATAACTAGAGTTGACTGTACAATGCCCCGCCTAAACTTGGGAGGGGAAGTGTTGTGGGGTAGGTACTCTGTCTCACTCGCACTACCCGCCATGCTGAATGATTTTATCTATACAACTGACATCCTGGGACACCATTTGTAGTATTTGGTACAACCACTTTCATCCACTTTGATACTAGGTCACTGGAATGCAGGGCCGCCGAGAGGTTTTACAGGACCTGGGGCAAATTTAATTCTTGAGGCTCCCTGACTCGAAGCTAAATGTTTGGGGGGGGGGGGGGAGGAAGGGTAACCTTTTCACACAATATATGCACATAGACAGTAGTAATACATAATATTAGAAATTAATTAAAATAATTGCCTGTATTGAAAAATAAAAGGAAACTGTCAAGTGATATGTCTTTACGACCTTCAAGCTTGATTTAATTTATAAAGGTACTATATTCTTTATTTGTGTTTACTCTTTAAAATTAAAATTACACTACTGTACCTAAAGTTTTAATTATCTATAAATTTTATTTTTAAACAACTTGACAGGTAAAATAATAACTAAACTATTCACAGAGCAATCTTCCTGGCTTTTTGTCTCACAAAGTCGATTATGACATCATCAAAGCCTATTGTTTTGACGAGATCATTTTCAATGTTAATCACAAGAAGATGTTTTAAACGATCTTCTCCAGTTACCGAACGAAGTTTATTTTTGATGAGAGCCAAAATGCTCTCTCCCCAGAGGCCACCAAAACTGGAAATAATTATTTTTCCTTTCGGGTGAAAATTTTTATTTTGAACTCAGTTACATATATCTAGTTATTGTGGGTTTCATACAAATATTTTAAACTAATGCATTATTGAAAAAAGTAAATTGACTGTTAAATCAACATACAGTATTCTTTTAATTTTTGAATTATTTTAAAATCCAGGGGCCTCCTGAAGTTGGAGGCCTGAGGAAATGTCCCCTTTTGCCCTCCCCTATCGGCGGCAATGCTGGAATGTCTGAGCGGAATAGTGGAAAAGATGGGTGAGAGTATCAAACTTTATTAAGAGGGAAGTTGCAATGGTAAGAAACTATCTTATAGCCCATCATTCGGCTTTAAAGCTGCACAGGTGTTTGCACACTATTTTGGTAAAATGGTTACGGCCCTCGTAAACAAGTAACAAAAATGCTACATTGCCGGCAATAATTTTGAAAACTGTGGCCCGGAAACATTTCTGGAAATATATTGCCGTAACGTGGCCGAGCAATGTGTAGCCAGTTATGGCCCAGCTACATTTCGACCATAATATTGCCTAAGAATTTGTCGCGTACATATGGCAATAATGGCTGAAATTTAAGAAGTACAGCATACATTAGTGCAGTATACATAGTAATTAACAATTACAAGAAGAAAAAGAGAAGAAAATGGATTCGACCCTTCTTAAATAAATGAGAAACACTCCATAATTTAAGCAAAAAATTAGTTCTCGATAATTATTTATTCTAAAACTTCATTTATAAAATCGATATCTTTATCGTGGGCCAATTATTTATTATGAACCTAAAATGTTTACTAAAACAAAATACAAATAGAATGACCTCAATGATACACAATAAGCTAAACAACGTTCAACTATTTGACTGTTGAAATCTCAAAGCAAGGGCAGACAACTTAACATGGCCGGGAAATATTTACGTATTTTCGCTCAGGGAACAATATCTCCGGCAACACCTCGGCCAGTAGTTGTGATACAGGCAATATGGCCGAGTCATACGGATATATTGCTGGGCCATAGTAATATATTGCAGGAAATGATTCTGGATGTTGATTAATATTGCTCGGCAATCATTGCCGACCACACACTGCTGTAAAATGTTGCTCGTTTACGAGCGCCTTTAAAACCATTCATCTCATTGTATATTAGTAGGTCACCACCGGTGTTTGGTCGCTATTTCGCTGTAAAATATGCAGGGTTATATTTGTTGTAGACGCCATTTATTCTTACTCCTTATTTTTAGTTAGAATTTTATCGTTTATTATGAGTACGCTCCCCAATTATAAAAGTCTTTCCAACGCAGATATTTAAGATGCATAGCACACCGAGAAAAGAAAAGGCTATTGTCCCGAGACCAGTAGCACCAAGCTTCGACAAACATACAATGCGCCTGACAGAGCGCCACATTCCTCAGACGCTTCCGACAAACAAGGAAGTTTCAAAACAGATGCCACATATGCTGCAATGCAAGAAAAGAGTAAAAGTAAAAAAGGACTTGTTGTATCCTGCTGATATTTTTGCAGACAACCTTTTTAGGAAAGTATGAAGTGCTACCATCTTACTACTGTGATTAGGGGCCGTATGTAAGTACTTCCGGCTTTCTGTTTTTAGGTGTTGGCACCTCTGCCGCAATATGGTGAGTTGGTATGTTGTAAAATTGATCCAAATTTATGTAAATATTTGGCAAACTTTTAGAATAAATACGACTATTAAGGCTGGTGCTATTTGTTGATATAGCACCAGCCTTACAAATCTGGAAATATACTGTCATTAAAGACAAAGTTAATATAGTTCAGATTTTTTTTAGGTTGCATCCGAGCAGTGGTAAAATAATTAGTGGTGGCGTATTCAAAAATTTTGTCAAATACTTTATAAGTTAAATTATATTTTATTAATTTTTTTTTATTTTTTTGGCTTACACACTTCCTCAACAAGGGATATTTAATTAAATTACAAGTGAAAAAACATAGACCAAGATCGGGAGTTGAACCCGGGACCTTCACGTTTCTGTCGTGATGCTCTGCCAACTGAGCTACCCTGATAGCTCCAGATATTGATTGATGTTATCTCACTTGTACGGTTTTACTGCAATTATTGAATTAACAGATTGAATACCTCGTGTATACGACATTGAAAACAATCTCAATTCTTATTTTGCAGCTTACAAATGTGAACCCTTCCTCCTGCGCTGCTTGCTGGTGATATTACCAGCGGCTAGTTAGTAGCTGCTGCTAAACAGCCTAGTGTGACCGCGGCTTAAGCCATTTCGGTGCATGCGCAAGCATATTTTCAAAAGTTTTCCAAATATAGTAGGCTACAGTGGAACTTGGCTAATTCGAACTTCTATAATTCAAAATCTTCTTTAATTCGAATTTTTTACTTGGTCCCTAGAATTTACAATCAATGATACAAAATCGTGGTTAATTTACAGGTAAAAAGCCGATCAGAAGCCAAACTGTTGGATCAGGACAAGAATTCCTGAAAAAGGATGTATCATTGGCATGCGGCAGGGCTATAGAATACAAGGGCTGGTCCACTTCTTTGATGTTGATGCTCGCCGACTGTTCCAACCTTCTCTTGCCCCCCCCTCCTATGTGATGTCACTCTGGTACCATGACACGCCGTGTAAGCACGGTTCGCCTTAGCTCTCACGATATAACGTTGCAGATGATAATTCTTTAAAAAATTATGCAATAGACACAACCACCTAAATTATATGTTTACCAAATTTGGTTAATATTGAGTAATTATTTTGTTCAGTACAAGTGTTTAAAGAAGGTATAAAATTCCGCAAGATTTACGCCTTTTTCGCCTTTAAGGCTAATTTTCTCGAAGAGGCATTCCACGAATTTCTTTAAAAAATTATACAAAACACACACAATCACCTAAGTTGTTTAGCGAATTTGGTTAATATTGAGCAATTATTTTTTTCAGTATAAGTGTTTAAAGGAAGTATTTAATTCCGCGAGATTTTCACATTTTGGTGCACATTCAAGGCTAATTTTCTCGAAGAGGCATTCCATCAATTTCTTTAAAAAGTTATACAATACCTAAATTATATATTTAGCAAGTTTGGTGAATATTGAGCAATTATTTTTATCAGTACATGTTTTTAAAGAAGGTATATAATTCCGCGAGATTTTCGCCTTTTGACGCATATGCAATGCAAATTTTCTCGAAGAGGCATTCCATGGATTTCTTTAAAAAATTGTACAATACACACATCACCTAAATTATATGTTTAGCAAGGTATTTATTTATTTAATGTTACGTTGCAGACGAGATTACTTTATGAAATGTTACCAAGATTATCAAGTAGGCTAATATTGTCTGCAGCGTCACTTGAATGTTCCAAGAAACACCTTTACTAACAAAACACATTAAAACAAAAATTTTCAGAATGATGAGATATAAATAAATAAATGTATAATATATAAATAATAATAAGATTTAAGCGTAGAGTACCGGTAATTATTGATAACTCAAAATTTAAAAACAACAAATTTTAAGCAATCAGCTTCAAATTAAAATAAACATTAAAAAATATTATTTATTTAATGTAAGAGTTGCAAGCCAGATTACTTTATGTTAAAAAGTTAAAAAGATCCTCAATGCACTTAAAATTATCAGAATAATCAGATATAAATAAATATATAATATACAAATAATTATAATCAAATTTAAACCTAGAGTAATAAAATTATTGGGGACAAAAATAAAACATAATTTTAAGTTAAACTTCTAGACTAAATTAAATTGCACAGTGTCAATTTAAATTTAAATACTGTAGTTCAATTGCTTAAATTCAACTATTAAATTAACTAGGGAATGAAAATAGTTAAATTTTCATTCCCTAGTTAATGAAAATTTTGCTAGGGAAGGAAAATTTCTATAAAGCAGTTTTATTTAAAAAATAATAATAATTTATGTCAGCAGTAATTATTGTCATGTGCCTGCATATAAGCTGCTCATATATAAGTATTTATAACTTTTATATGTTTTATTTTATAAGTAGGCCTAGTATTACACATGTTTTATTAAACTGCAGTATGACATTCAAGTTTTGGTGGTTTATTATAATAAATACAAATATTTTCAATAATGTGGCACATTTTGTTCAATTTCATATTTAGTTTTCAGAAATGTTTCAGAGAATCAAATTAAAAGTATGCTAACATTAGTACACTACATCGGTTTATTACCTACGAATTAGTTAGTTTTATTGTAACCCTGTCTTCTGCTTATATCTTTAGACTAATTACATGGTTTACAGTCTATTTATTGCTTTGTGTAGTGTCAATACTAAAACTAAAGAAGAGCGCATCATAAAAATGTTACAGCTTTGCTAAGAAATTGAAATTATTGTAGCAGAAATACTTATAAGAAGCGTTGGGAATGGAGCAGTTGTTACCACCGTGACGTCATCACAGTGGCAGTGGCGGGAACGCTTTCCTTGGCGGACTGGTCCAGCCCTTGTATTCTATAGCCCTGGGCATGCGGTCAAAACACCCACGCCCCTTCCACCCCCCCCCACCTACTCGATTGTTTTGCCTATGTGACTAACAACACGCCTGCAACGCTCTTTCCGAGGTCAATGCTCCACCCCATTGTTTTGCAATGCTCCACATCTCATAACTCATAACAGTGTCATCTCTTACACCTATTCCCGAAGAAACTGTAGAGCAGCCCAAGCAACAAAACCACATCACAGAACTTAGGCGTTTTTTTTAAGTAGAAATGACATAAGTGATTCTGTTTTTCGTTCATTAAATTTGTTAGATTCTTTTGTGATGACCGAGAAACTTAACTGTAGGAAACAGGTAAAAATCTCAAACTTTTTTGAAAAACAGTAGATTTCTCTAAGACTTAACTAGATTGCTGGGTACAAATAATGTCGTTAAATAGCTGAATAGTACATTTAGCTTTTATTTTATCATTTGAAACGTTTGAGGTTATTCACGATACTGTCATTATACAGTACCGTTGTCTGTTAATCTGCTTTGTTGAACGTAAATCATTATGTAAATGTAATACTGTACATAGTATATAAGCTCTTTACTTGTTAAAAACCAATGTAATATTTTATGTTTAATAAAGGTTCTAGGATGAAAATTTAAAACTTGAATATCTTCTCTACCCTTTTCAAAAAACTTTCTTAATTCAAATTTTTGGATAGTTCAAATTTTTTTACTGGTCCCTTGAGGTTCGAATTATCCAAGTTCCACTGTAATTATAAACCAATCCAAAAGTGTTCCATAGCTTTTTTGTAGAAAAAGGTTTAAAGAATTCATATCTAGACCAGTAAAAAATTGATTGATGTAAAATTTACAAAGTTATTTGCTCATGAAACAAAAAATGTTCAGTAAAGAAAGGAAAAAGTTCAACTTAAGCCTACATAAAAAGTACGGTAGTAAACATTTTTTGTATTTTTTTTCAAAATGTACAAAAGTTTTGTAATTTAGTTCTAAATAGAACTGTATAAAAATATTTATCAATTTCAAATTTCTTATTTTGAAAACACCAGTTGTTATGTTCCTACTACAAGACTGCTAACAAATCTATGCCTAGTTTGAATAGTAATTTAGGAATATAAGCTTTGCCCAAAAATGAAATATTATTAGGCTATTTCAAAGTGTAGAGAATAAATCAAAGAATTGAACTGTA
>JAGFPH010001376.1:162392-205896 GCA_018207615.1 Philaenus spumarius
TGTCTGGTGCAAATTTGGTTGAAATCGATCGAATAGTTTTCTCTCTAGCTTTGTATACATACAGACATACAGACATACATACAGACATACAGACAAACATTTTGTAAAAACCACTTTTTTGGACTCAGGGGGTCAAAAAACGGATATTTCCACAAAAATCTCAAGATCGATTTTTTTGCGATCACTATACTTTCTTTATACTATAGTATAGTGAGAAAGTAATAATTCGACCACGCAGCTGCACCGCTGACGTGAGTTGAGCAAATTTCCACAATTTAGTTTATATGACGATGTTTTAGGGTTTCAACCAACAATTTGGGAAATAGGTCTGCTCACGAAGGCGTTGCACAGCTGTCTGTGTGTACGCAATATATTAGTAGAATTTGTTTGCACCACTTGGCTTTGAATCGGGTTCTTTTGTGGTATTTTACGTTTTGGTCGATTTTGGGAGAACCAAGCGAGCTATAAGGTCGCGTAAAAAACAAAATGTGCAGAATAACATCTTACAATTATATTTTTAGAAAAAACTCTACAAAAATGTCATTCTCGTAGTAAAAATCTCAAAAAAATAGTTACTTCCGGTCAAAAATCGTAGTTCCGGTTGTTGGGTTTTTTTGGCTAACAAACTCGTCCAAGCGACGTAGACAACCAACGTGTGTACCAAATTTGAACTAAATCGAACTTCAAATGCGGCCGCTAGAGTGCGAACACATATATACATATATATATATATGAATTTTAATCACACCGTAAAACGTGTTCTAGGTACCATGATCGGTGCTCATTTGCTACTCCCGACCTTGGGTCTCACCATAAGGGCCACTGCAATAGCTCATTTTTCCTATGGAAATTCGCTAATAATTAGCTGATAACCTAACTGAGTTTCAAATAAATAAGTTACTCAACTGTCAACAGATGATTTAGGTTATGTTATTGCTGATGTGTTTTAGGTCTGATTTGTTGCTGTGTATGTTGGTGTCTCTGGTGTGTAATTGAACTAAAAAGTTTTGTTTAATCTTTTTACTTTTGTCATTCCAGATAATAAATCAACAACTCCTAAAAAAGCGAGCGTACGTACGTGCGTACGTGGAGTAACACTTAAAGAATAAATAATATAACTTAATAATATAACAGCTGATTTCACCAATCATCTGTAACATAATATTTAGTATTCTATATACCGTGATCTGTAATACGCAAACAAAACCTATCGTAGATTAAACATTGGGGTTATGTCTACAACTTCAATTAATAATATAGCCATATAGCCGATACTATTAATAACTTCTAAATCATTTTTTGATCTATCAATATGAAATAAAAGGCAATGAAAAGATAATATTTTTATCTTTCTTTAAATATATAATATAATAATACACATAAACACAAAATCTTAACAAATATTCCTACGGTTTTATTGTACACATTTACCGAGTTAAAAATCCCCGTCTGCATAGTTAGGTAGGCCTAGATAAAGGCAAGTGTGTTTTTTTGTATAAATGATGTATTTCTGATGTGTATCTAATAAATTAATCTGCCTGTGATTTTTCGCGGGGATTTACTAGTGTAATAATTAATTTAAACTATAATAGAATATCTTGTAAAAAAATCATAGATCATTAACAATTTGTATTGACAAGTTTATAAAACAATAATGGGGGGATTCTGGAGGCGCCGGGCACCGACCCCAGTCCTCCAGTACAGATGGAAATAAATATGTGAAGAAGCGGGCCGCGCAGGTAGGGATGTAAGTGTGGAAGGGGGAGGTATGTTATGTGTGACGGGGTGGGGGATTTGACTGCTGAGTACACTACTACCCAGTCTGTTTTTACGGCTATGGTTTTAAAAGTTATGTAGAATATTTATAAAAATATATACAATATTTATAACAATTTCATTAAGTTGATTATAGTCCAGAAATATTAAAACACTACAATGTTTTTAGAAAAGGCAGTGCACTAGAAAACGGTGCAGTGTACTGTCACCGACTGACTCACCACGCTGACCTCCACGCTGTTAGCGCATGCGCATTGGCCGTCCCTGTTTCTGCGCATACAGCCAACCGCTCCTTCACATATATTTCCTACTGTACATCTGTACATCTCACATGCTAAGCGAGTGCTCTACCATATTAGCTACGCCCCCAGTTATTGTAGAACAAGTTCTAAATCTACTTCAGCTTATGAATATCCCCTACATTTGT
This sequence comes from Philaenus spumarius, assembly GCA_018207615.1. NCBI lineage: Eukaryota > Metazoa > Arthropoda > Insecta > Hemiptera > Aphrophoridae > Philaenus > Philaenus spumarius. The sequence continues at coordinate 164,596 of JAGFPH010001376.1, forward strand.
CCACAAAATCCCTAATTTTGTCCATAATTTTTACATTTAAAAAATTTTTTTACAGGAATTTAAATTTTTTCGGAATAAAAAGTAGCCTAAAATATTCTCTGAAAAGTCCTCTACATGTTAATGAAAGTTTCGTCAAAATCGGTTCAGACAGACAAAAAATGTATAAATAATATGTGTTTAGGTTTTTGTAATGTGTGAATACCCATAATATGATCTTAGTAAAAAGCGTATTATTTTGAAATCACAGACACTTCAATTTTATCTTTGATTATGGACATTCGGATTTTATTCATATATAAAATATGTAAAGATTATTTATATTATTTTTATCCGTGCTTTAAAGATAAGCTGGTGCTTCAAAAGTTGCTGCGGAGAAGTCTGTTAAAACAGCTGTTTTATGTTTGGAATACTCTACAGTACTGCGTATTGGAAATCATTCTATCTATAAACATATTAGTCAAAAAAAGTGTTAGTTAAAAGTAAAATGGCTGCCTTGTGTTATGACTTTGATTACAGTAGCGTGTTGTGCGTAGCACGTTTGTACAATTTCGTAATTTTTTTAACATAAGTTCTAATTTTTTTAGTGTACATAACTATTATTTAGGCTCTGTAATATATTAATCATGGTAGCGAACATTGTAGCAAACAAATCTTCAAATGGCGTGGAAGAAGACTGGCAACTACCCCTGGCTTTTTTGAAAAAACACCACATTGAACCCATAGAAGGGGTAAATGCAATAACTCAGACATGGCGAATGAAAGAAAGAGTAAGTTAATTAATGTTATACAATTTATCATTTTAAAAAATATTAACCTTTTTTCAATTAACCCTATTCTTTGGTTTAAAACTAGGTAATAGGCTATGTTGTGTAATGGGCATTATTTTCTTATCTGTTATTTAGTAATAGTTATCGAATAATAACAGTTTTCGGCGCAAGTTTACTATTCGACCCTAGGCTAACCTATGGCAACAGATATGCAAGAATAATAATAAAAAGGTATTATTCTAACCTATAGGCTAGTATTTAGTCAAAGTATGTTTACCTGTATTCAACATTTAACAGTAGAATGTAAAACAACGTCGTTGTCTGCAAAAATATTAGGGTATTTCAAACGTAGATTAGATTATATTGGGGTGGATTCCTCCTTTGAGAAGGCCTCCTTGCACGTCAACCTTTGGTTTATTGTGCCCCATATGTACCGCGCCTAGCACGTTAGAAGCCTGTATCCCTTGTGAGGTCCAGGATTTTCTCCACCAAGTATGTGTCTTCTTCGTCTCCTGGTTGCTGGATTCCAAAGAGCCTCCTCCTCCTACGCTCCAGGATTTCGCACTCAAATATGACGTGGCTTGCTGACTTCTGCCTGATTACAAAGCCGACAGCGTTGGTCGCCTTCAAGGATTCGCACTGTTGCTAAGTGTTTCCTGAACTGGCCATGTCCAGTAATGAGTTCTACAACTCTTTTGAGTTGTGGTCGGTTTAACTTGATTAGGGATTTAGTAAGCTTGGCGTTTGGTCCCTTGATCAGTCGTTTACTCTGAATGTGCCCAGGTAATCTACACCATCTCTGGCGCTGCTCTTCCCTGGCCCAGTTTTTTACTGCGCTCTTTGCCATGCTACGGCTAATGCAGCACATTGGTTCTGGCCCCGTGAATGGTGTAGATGCTCCTTTCTTTGCAAGAACATCCGCCATCTCATTTCCTGGAATGCCACGATGTCCTGGCACCCATCTCAATTCCACCATGTTTAGTGTGGAGAGTCTGACTAGTTTCAAACGTAACTAAAATAACAGTTACTGGGTTACATTGAAAATGACTTGACTGACGGCCTTTTGACGAATAACCAACACCAACTAATTACTTATAGAGGCCCTAAGCCAAGTATCATGTATTGCCTCCAAGCTGATATAATTGTCTGATTGACAGGTACTACACTAACGGCTAATGAATATCTGGGTAATTATGAAGGATAGTATTGATTAAATGTAGGGAACATTTGGAAAAGTTTATATTACGACCCTATGGCATACTGCAGAGGTACCAACGTTTACACAAGAAAATTCTCTAATATGTATTGTGATGTTCAATTCTATTTCTAAATGTCTTAAATAAATTAAAACAAAATTTATTGTAACTAATTACTATAGGCCTAAACAGAAATTAAAATACTTTTTAGTAAATAACAGTATAGCTCTCATAAAACAAATAAGTTTAGATTTATTGTTAGCCTATAGATGAACTCTCAAAATTGACAAACTGGAAACAAATATTTTATGTTCGTGATTTTGTTATTTTTGGTAATAGTAAGTTATACAAAGACTGGGGTCAACTTAAAATTTTATGATATTTTAGTTAGACAATTTATATATATCAGAAGAACTAACTAAAAAACAAAATACTACATGTCAGAAACGTTATAACTTATAATTTATAGACATTAATTAATATAAAAACTTATATATGTTTAACACTTTTGAATCATAAGTTACTGTGACTAAAAACTGACAAATAACTAAATGTCTGAAACTTGTAGATACCGGTAAGCTTACCAAGCGATAAGAAAGTTCAAAGTCTAGCTTTGAGTGTTGTTCAATCAGTCTTATACTAATGACAATGGCGTTCTACATTCAATACATTTTTTTACCAATGTATCAGTTCTTAGTTTTTGTAAAAACCTTGTCGGCTGTGTTGGTCTTGATAGGTAGACCGACTGTATTTTCACAGACAGATACAACCTGGGCTAACCTAATTTAAATGATTATTTTTCAGATGAAGACAGTAAGCGTTGCGCTAGTTCTTTGCCTAAATGTTGGTGTGGATCCTCCAGATATTGTCAAGACCCAGCCTTGTGCGAGGCTAGAATGCTGGATAGGTAAGCAGCTACATCAATAGGCCTATAAACCATCAGTACCGTATATACGGTCATTAGGTTGCCTGTCACGATAGGGGAAATTTTGTGTGGTAAAAAGTATGATCTGGGGAAATTTGATGTGCTAAAACATTTTCTTAACCCCTGCTGGATAATAGAGTCAAGAAACAGTTGAATGAAATGATCAATAGAAACCTATAAAATACAGTAGGATACTCATTATGGTAACGTTCTAGGTGCTTCCTGCTCTTTTGTGCTAGTGCCGTGTAGCAAGCTATAAGTAGCGATGTAGTTATTTTTATTTTATTTTTTAAGATTAGCCCATTCAGTGAACATATTGTGAAAACAAAATTTCTGGTTATATCTGCTAGTTGGCACAACCTGCTGTCGCTTTGTTGTCGTTTGTACTAATAATATTATTATTTGTTTTTTTTATGTTGTGATCAACTTATATCATTGAGTTTTTTATAAATATTGTCATACATTGTTTTTATTTTGTGAAATGATGGTTGTTCTTCATGCGCTCGTGCTATATGACATAATTATACGGGATTGCAAGGCAGCGCTTTCCTGATTACCTTTGTTTGTTTATTTTTGGATTTTCCATTGAATTTTCACAGAAAGGAATATTGACCAAATCAATGGATAACATAAAATTACAATCTTGCACAAGTATAAAATTCACTTTAAAATAATCAATAATTCTGCAATACAAAACATTTAAACAGCTGCAATTTTTATTAATAGGAAAACACGTCTTGCTAATCTTATTTTTTGGAATATTTGGAGAATATTTTTTGGTTTGCTGTACCATGATCTGATTAAATACAACAAACTGTTTTAAATTTTACAAAATATAGAGCTTGTATATTTATAATGTAAAATACTAAAGCTAGTTGCAGGGCCAGTAGAGCTACATAAACAAAACAGGCTTTGCAGCAAACAACTCTTCTCCTTTTATTTTATAAAATATATGTATAATTTTTGTACAAAAAATTAACTCTTAACTGGCTGCTAGCGCCTTTAGACGCGGCACGACCCAATATCTAAGCGTGGTCAGCGCCTTTAAACACAAATACACAAACACATGCTTAGATGATTCTTTAGTTCACAAAATATCCAATAGAGCGCAGAGTAATGTTCTTTGAGTTACAGTGACTAGATAGAGACAATGTGGTCAACGGACGTCTTGTTTTCTATTGGCTGCGCCATATTGTTTCCATTTTTCTGCTTACAGTAATGTTATTTAAAAAGCAATTAGTTATTTTCGTGATATTACTGCTGTTATTTAATTGTTTTTCTTGTTTTTTTGTATGGGTATTGTTTGTTAGTTTATGATTTAATTATTAAGTTTATTAAATAGTTCAGTTGTAATTTAGTGTTAACTTAGTGAAAACTGAAATTACAGTCTATAGATAACTGGCCCTTTTAGTGGTTTTGACAGTATTAAGTACAAGTATTAAGAAGACAAAATGTAAATAGTGATGTAAACCTAAAATAAAGTTTGTACCGGTACACAATTATTTTTCATTGTATATGATTGTATTTATTATTTTCACTCCCCCCATTAACCTTCTTTCTGGCAAAGAGTAGCCTACCTGGAGTAGGCCTACTCTTTTAGCAATATTTAAAAAAAAACTTTGTAGCCTACATCTAAAGTAATATGTAATAAGTTATATTATATATCATTGTACTCAGGAGATTCTTCAGATTTATTTGGTACATGGTTTATTACATTATATAGTCTACTTTTATCTCTTGTCACTGTAGGCTAATTCATATCAATTGCTTGAGTGTGTGAAAACTATAACTAGGCCTACCTATTTCTGTCTGTAATAGGCTACTTACAAAATAATGTGGTAGTCCTAATATATTTTTGTTTTTAAAATTAGGCTTCGTTGTATGCCTTTTTGGAACATATTTTGTTTGATTTAACCTTTTAAGGTAAAATTTACAATACGCCTACTCGCCATATTTTTTCTTTTCAATAGCCTACTTACTAAATAATGTGTTTACTATATTTTTGTGTAGGTCTATTTAGAATATATTAGGCTTCATTTTATGCCTTGTTGGATACATATTTTGTGTTTTTATGAACATTTTTACTCGTGGAAAAACTAATAGGCCTACTAGTTTTTAAAAGACAAAATATATGTAAAACAACGCACAAAATTACACTTGAAGTTATTTTTGGTTAGCATATATGTATCCTTTATAATATAGTTTAGAAACCCTTATTTTGCATTTTGAAGTATTCATACATTTTTTAAATATGTAAACTTTTGCATTCTGCCGAAATTTAATATTTTTCTCCCAAAAATGTATTTTTGAAAAAAAAACATTTTTTTAATTGTTTCTTTTAAAACAGATTTTTTACATTTTCTAATATTGGATTTATAATTTAAAAAACTTGAGGTATTTTTCAAAAGGCCAACTTTTGACATTTCAATGGGCTAAATGTACCACAGTAGTTTTGTTCCATTTGTACTAAACTACTCAAATTGTTGTTTATAATTGTTAAAAAATCAACTACACAGACATATTGCCTGTACTTTTCTGATGAAGAAAATGAATAATAGTAGGCCTATATACTTCAGTAAAATTAATTATATTATATAGATGTTTAAATGATAATGTGCACGAGTAGTAAAAAAGTGCCAGCCGGTATTTTCTGTATTCATTCATTTAGTGAGGAAAATATATCGAAAAAAATAGTTTATACTTGACAATTTTTGTGACAATGTATTAATCCAATTGCATAAGAACAATTTTGAAGCGGAAATTAGAGTTAAATGCGAAAAATCGTCCCTACGCTAATATAAACCTGTGTTGAGTTGGAAACAATATGGCGGCCAGTGCTCGTTGGTCACACTGTCTCTATCAAGTCACTGTACTTTGAGTATGTTTAGACCAAATCAAAAATATAAGCAATGTCTGTTACGCCTTATTAGTCTGTGTTCTGCCGCTAGAGCAAATGTGCCTACCATCGCAAGTGTTCTCAGCGGGGTTTACGCCTATAGACGTATTTTGTTTACTCAGCTGTTCCTTGTTTGTTTGTACTGTTAGCTAACTAATATTCATTCCAAAGTTTTAGTTTTGTATAGGTTCTTGTTTTTTTTAGTTTAGTATGTAATTATTTTATGTTTTAAACAGCAAAGTATTAACACGTTTTTAACATGTTTTTATTAGTTCGGTTTCCGTCATGTCTGTCTGTCCGGGTAGAACTTTGCAATCGAGTTTAAACTAACTTCCCGATGAGCTAGAAAACTTGAAATTTTAAATATAGGTCAGAACTGGATGATAATACAATATTCAATCAGAGTTCGGTTTCCGTCATGTATGTCTGTCTTTCCGGGTAGAATTTTGCAATCGAGTTTAAACTAACCTTTGCATTCATTCTTTAATAGGATGCATTTTAAATGTACCAATTATAATGTAATAATAACTACTTAAATTTTCGTCTATCGCTGTCATGAAATATTTAAACACAAGTGATCGCAATGCGGTAACTTTGACTATTAGTGGTTGTTTTCTTGATAGTCTGCACAGAGTCACTGATGGACTTTGAACCGATGCTAAAGTCATTGTGACCGATGCTAGTGACTGACATTTAGTGACTAGATTTGTAATTAAGGAATACGTATAGGTTTTGTGTGGCTAAATATGTACGTTAAAGTACAGACCTTTTTTTGGCCAAATTTCACCCGCAAGAACTCATGAAGGTTAATAGAAACCACCAGAAAATATATTGACGTTTCAATATATTAGTCTATGAGAGTGTTTTCTATCATTTCAGTTTATATTTATTTATTCAGTTTTTTGATATCCCAGAGCTCTAGTATTCTAGTTCTGCATTCCTCCTTCACATTGGCGGATCCAGGGGGTATTGTGGGGGCTGCAGCCCCCCCCTCTGGGTTATTATATTTTTGTTTAATCGTCTAAGTGGCAGACTCCTCAATTGAAATTGAGTTGTCTCAGACAACACAACTTGTATCGAATATTTCACCCACTAAATATTATCAAATCTCAATAAAACAAAAACCATTGGAAAGAAAATGTTTTAAACTTCAATTTTTGTATTTACAAATTTCTTCTAAAAAGTAGGCTATATTTACATATGTAATCATCGTTGTAAAATTGTAGTTGCCTAAATCAATATTGATGCCGTGCTAGAAAGCATAAGGAAATGTCTCAAACTTGTCACTTTTTAAAGGCACATAATCGTTAGACAGACTTGTTTTGAGAAGAAGATAAGGACACCACTGGATTTGTCAAGATTTTAACTTTCTACCACGATCTAATCATTCTCCACTCTTAAAGTTTCTTAGATATGAATTTGTCTGTAAACCCTTGGCATTGGACAGTTTTCAAAAAATGAGAAAGCACATTTTGCAATCGATGTGTATCTATCACAAATCTATAATCTATATGCAGTATTCGTATAATAGCTTTTATATCGATTTGAAGTGCAAGTTCTATATTTTCGTTTAATATAAGTAAAACCTGGTTTAGTGTTCCGAACTATTCGTGTATTTCCGTGAAATATGTACATTTTCAACGCCCTATTCAAAATGGGTGATCGTGAAATAGTCTAAAAGACGTTTTCAAGCCCTGTATTCCAAAAAAATATTCTATACACTTCCCCCCCCCCCCTCGAGACAGCCCCTTCTTTGAAAACCGGCTGGATCCGCCCATGCTCCTTCATAAGGCTCTGTCAAACAGAGCGCGGTCTGATCGCACTGCTGCTCGCCGTGATCCCTGATGTCAAACAGAATGTGGGCAGAACATAGCGATCTAGTTATTAGCAAAGTCTCGTGTGTGCGGTGTGCGTTGACTTAAAAGGTCCCGTTAGTGGGTGTAACACATATGTAGTTTTTTTCCGTACACATAACATTTTCTTGTAAGTCAGATAGTAGTTAGTAAATAGAATTAAATAAATGTTACTTATTTAATAAATTAATGTTAATGTTATTTATTACTGAGTCCTAGTCAAGCACCATTTTATGTCCACGCCTCAGCCTTTTTCGTCACATCTTTGTAGATGTGGGTGTCGCGTATCGTACTAATACGGATAAACCCGCACCAACCCAATTAACTTTTCAATTCGTAACGCTTCAGACATTGCGATCTCTGTAAAAATCAACAACCATCTGTCTAGCTCGCCGCGATCTCAACTGATCGCTATGTCTGCCCATGTCCAGTTTGGCATGGGTGATGCATACTTCGTAATATAGAGATCGCTGAAGTTATTGCAATCTGTTTGAGCCTTTAGTCTTACTTTAGTTAGAATTTTTAGGCAAACATAGGTCTAATCCTTTAGGTCTGTGTTTAGTTTATATGTATGTTAGTTTTAATTTTTCATTTGATAACGAGGCCTGGTTTATACTCTTTTAAATGTCGTGTATTATATTCTCTATACACATCTTTTTTAGAAGTAAAGTCTTTATTTCTCATAGAGACAATACATAGTCATCTTTACATGTACATAAAGTCTGTGCCAGATAGGACAAACTTGTAAAAAACTAAGGTTACAAAACTAAGACATAAATAATTGATAATCATTGTGAAAAATTTAGGAAACTCTATTGTCTCAGTCTCTTCTGGGTTCTCCATCAAATGAAAAACTAGCAACCCCTAAAGTGTTTACAAGAATACACTAGAAAAAGTAGAGTACCATTATATATTAAAAAAGGTGGAACGTTTGGAATGCAGTATAAATTAAAAAAGAAACCCAAGATAAAATTAAAAAATTGTTGCAATTATTTCACGACATTATAAAATTCTCTTCCTAACTAAAAAACGACACTATAAACAAGGAACAACAAATGACAAAAATTCACTAACATCAAACAAGAACTTTAAAAATACTCTCCACATTTGCTAAAGAAATTAACCAGGTTTACAATTTCATTCGAAGTTTTGTTTTGAATTTGATGTCTTTTAAAAACAAAGGGATCCTATTAAAATTTGTAGGTGCGGTATACTAATAGAATCTTTTAAAAGCTTCCTTGAAAGGATGAGGCAAATACTTGGCAGAAGGTCAAAATCAGTTTTGGTGTTTAATTTCCCATGTTAAGGCGGATGATTTAGCTTGTTTGTGTTAACAGATCCTCTGTCGATGGGACCACACAAAGCCATGGAATCCATCGGAGCCAATTTACAGAAACAGTACGAGAGATGGCAGCCGCGAGCTCGTTACAAACAAAGCCTTGACCCTACGGGTGAAGAAGTTAAGAAACTATGTACCTCGTTAAGACGTAACGCCAAGGAAGAGCGAGTTTTGTTCCATTACAATGGTCATGGAGTTCCTAAACCCACGGCTAACGGTGAAGTCTGGGTGTTCAATAGAGTGAGTTTAGTGAATAATATATTGTTTCTGTTGTGCAGGGTCATTTTAAATTAATATTAAAACTTAATGTTTTAAAAATTTGCTGCTAACTTTATTTCAATCCAAAGGACAAAATGAATGGTTAAATGTAGAATACAGTATTGGACTGCATTGGATTCTGTTCTGTTTAAATTTACTGGGAAGTTAATAATTTCTACAATTACAAGTTTCTTTTTAAAAACTTTGTCTTCGTATATTATTTTTACGCTTACAAAGAAAAGAAAATAAGCTAGATTTGCATATTATATTTGAGATAAAAAAAAATAAATGAATTTAACTTTCTTTACTTTCTTCTGTTAAACCTTTATTAACTACAGACATTGTTTGTTCACAGATGTACACACAGTACATTCCATTATCAGTTTATGACTTACAGACGTGGATGGGAGCCCCATCTATATATGTTTACGACTGCTCTAATGCTGGCGTTATTGTAGATCTATTCAAACAATTTGCTGAACAACATGAGAAGGAATATGAGGTGAGTTGACTTATAGTATCTTTAGCCCCAGACCCCCCCCCCCTGATTCAGGCTACTTGGATTGGTAAACACAGGGAAATTATATTCTGTGATAAAGTTGTTAGTGTGGTTTGACATACATGATATTCCATCAATTGGATTTTTAATATTTTTTTTTATATTTTTAATATATTTGATATGGATTTTTTAATATTCCGTCAATTGAACATCCCATTATATTTACTCTACTGGGAACCGATGAATCTTTTATTAAATATGAACTGATTAGTATTTATTACAGATCTTTTTCACGTTTCTGATAAATCTCAGAAGGACCTTGCCATCCACATTACAATATATCTCAGGATCCACAAATCCTATGTGTATCTTTCCCCAGCTTTTGCCGCCTCACAGTCACAAAGAAGGCGGTCAGTCAATTCTCGTCCACAAAGAGTAGAACTGACTGGAGTACTCTATTACCAGCCCTATTTACCAAAGGTGGTATCTTGCAGAATTTTTCTCCCCGTTGACTGACGTTTTTCAAAATCGTAAAATCGGATAAACCTCTTAATCTGCTAAATACCAGTGATGGAACCAGCATCGCTCCATCCAGATTTTAACCTATTTCAGAACCGTTTTGAACCATTGAGGCGTTACTTGCCATTTATTCCGGTTTTTTTACTAGACACCTATTTTAGCTTGACATAGTTCACTCTAGCCATTTCATTCACTACTTTGAAACAGTCACATACTAGTCTAGATTCAAAGGCAAATTATTCCCAGGGCCTTTGTAGCAGCTATTTTAAAAAAAAGGTCAGCATTAGGCTTCGAACTTGCACCCGCTAATTGAATTTTTTGGACATAAATTTCAGCTTTTTAAAATGATATAGATAAAATTTCTAGCTTATCTGGATGTGGGTAAACATTAATGTCAGTGAGTTTGTGAGCGGGTCAGCCATGTGGCTTTATGAGTGCACGGCAATAACATATGTTTGAAAAATGAATAGGCCGTATAATATTATACCTTAGTTCACTCCTAAATAAAAAAAATATTGGACTGAAGCCAGTGTCATGGATTCAGTTATATCTCTGAATGAAGGCAGTGTGTCACTATTGGAGAAAGTAGGTCTAGCTGGAGAGATGTTAGCAAGGGAGTTTCACAGGGTTCTGTCTTAGGACCTTTATTATTTAGCATTTTTGTAAACAACATTTGTACAACATTGAAATAGTTTAAATTTCATTTATATGCTGTTGACTTGAAAATATATTTACACTTTAAAATAGAGGATTCCGGTAGAGCGGTGGAACGCAAGAATCATGATATCTCAAATATTTCTCTGTGGTGTAGAAAAAAAGGATTAAAAATCAACAAGGCTAAAACGCGCAGGCCTATTAAAACAAGGCCAAAATAATAGGCCTATTATTTTGGGTTACTCTCGACTGTTGAACAAAATAGACTTGGACAGCTTTCCCAGACTTCAGTTTGATAATGACATCTTAGACTACTGTAACAAAGTGAAGGACCTTGGACTGCTCATTGATAGTAAGGTGATGTGGAGAGATTATGTGACTAAGAAGTGTAAACGAGTTTTTGCAAGGATGCATACCTTAAAAAAAATTTAGGATCTCTTGCTGTTCCACGTCAGAGTGTTCTTTGTAAAATTTCTTGTATTTCCATATGTAAAGGCCAGTCCAGACGCTATGTTTTATACAAACTTTTGTCTGCGCAGTTCGAAAACGTTGTGTGTAGATAGGAAAACTGCGCAGTTTTGAAGCTGGCGCGAAAACGGTACAGTTGCAGTGATAACTGAGCTAGAGAGCATAGATATCCTTGAACTGTGCGGACAAGTCGGCACATGTAGACGGTAGCTCCGTTTTCCTATTCATTTTATTCCTCAGTTTCTTTTTATGTGTTTGTTACTTTGAGCGACAATGGCTGATCTTCGGCAATGTTCCCCACATAATTTATTGCATTATACTATAGTTTCCCATGCATTTTTTGTGTCAAATCCAAGGAGTATAGTGACAGGGATAAAAAGGGGCAGGCTTATGTGAGTTTAGTGGTAAAATTCAAGGAAATTGATGCAATCGCAAACAGAGAAATAGTTGTAAAAAAAATTAATTCTTTGAGAAGTGTTTACCGAAAAAAATTGGCAAAAGTTAATAAATCGAATCTGGGGCTGGAGAAGACGAAATCTACAACCCATCTCTGTGGTATTTTGATTTGTTACATTTCCTAAATGATTTCGGGAATGACTTCACTTAACGATTGTTTCGATATAATTGTTGTGAATTCTAGGTCTTTGTAACTTCTGCCAGTTGCCTAAAATCTTAAAGTTGCTGTTAGCCTTTCGTGTAGTGATATTGCTGTTCTCTTACAAGTATTTTCTTTTATGATATGCGGTGTCACTAATTCCAATAAATAAGTATAAGTGTCTATGTCCATTCTCAAGTAGTTCCGCCAATCATTAGGTTCATCACGTAATTCACCCAGTAATCATTTATATGGGAAAAGTGCTGCCTTTTTAGAAACCACTTCCGCGACCACTTTAAACGTCGGGTACTTCTGAGAAGTTCCAATCTTTTATTCTTCTTAACAAGACAGCATGCTTGTTGAGCAAAGTTGACCAGAGTAGTACCTCCTCCATGACGATGCCACTAAAACTGTGCGAAATATACAGATAACTCTGCACCATAGACGCTCTAAAAATTGCAACGTTTTCATTTCGTGTTGAGACTGCGCAAACAAAAGGTTGTGCAAAACGGTAGCGTCTGGACCGGCCTTTACTTACCATAGTCGGTGACATGTCCGTGGTGTTGGCTACGCTAACAAATTGCGGACACAGAATTAATGTATATGTTTTATTTTTGATTTAAAATGTGATGCTCATGTTTCTCTTTATTATAAAACTCTTAACATCTTAAAACTTAATGACCTACGGACATATCATACTCTGATAATGTTACATTCTATTGTACAAACTGGAGTGCCGGCTTACCTGGCAGAAGAGTTTGTCTATATCTCTAACATAATTGCAAAGAGCACTAGAAGAGGTGGCACTACGCTTGCCATACCTTTGCACTGGCCTATGGAGCATAATAAATCAGTTACTGTGTATGCTTCCCGTCTGTGGAATTCACTAACGGATGCAATTAAGTCTGCCGACGCCGTGTCCAGTTTTCAAAGCTGTTGATGTCTTATTTTCTGTGCAAATTGGATGATGCATCCCAGTTTTGAAACGTACTTTAGAAGTGTTTATTGTTCAGTTGTATGAATGTTTAATTCTGATTGTATAAGTATTTAGCCTGTAAGTACAGTAGAGTCCCGGTATTTCGAGTTGAATGGGAGCGAGAGTACCTCGGATTGTGAAAAACACGGAATGTGTAGGGGTTAAGATAAAACTACTACTTGTAATTATAGTACTCGTATCTCCGAAAAAATTTAAGTTTTATTAAATATACACTATTTTGTATTGAACACTGAGGTAAAAAAGTAATTTTATACACAGTACAAAATAGAAACTTACTTATTAAAGAAATCATAAATAGTTTTTTGTAATTACACTGCAAGTTTAGGAGCTGCGATGTCACGCCAGGAGAATACGTTTGCGATGCCGGGAAAAGTTTGTTTCGATGTTATTTTTTTGTATATGCAGTAGAACTTGGATAACATCTTTAATTCGAAATTACCGTTAATTCGAAGTTTCGGTTCGGTCCCTTGAACTTTATATAATGTCAATATGAAACAATTATGGATAATTCGAAGTCAACTTCTTTAATTCGAAGTTTTTTTTCAACACTAAACATAAATCTTGTGCTGTGAAAGGGATCGCTGGATAAATAGGTCACTGTCTGGTAGAAAGGGGAGTGGGCAGGACTTACGTGTTTGTACAGGTATTGTAATTCTAGACGCGGTACCGGTTTCCAAGAATTTTGCCTTCCGAGAATTCTCTATAGGTACCGATACTGTAGTTTGTCATTGATGCTCTGCCCAATCTCTGTCTGTTGTTAATTCTCGACAAAACCTTTTGTAAACAGAACAGAACAATCATATTATTTATTGACACTTGTACTGCGCATAACTCTATCCCACTTATATGAACAACGTTACGGTTATTTTTTTCCCCCCGAACATGACTTTAGTTGTACTGCCAATGGATCAGGACATTATAAAAAATGTTAAGCACTTATACCGGCGACTTATTGTACAAACGCTCTTGATAGATTCATTGGAAAACAAAAATTTAAAGATTGGTATCCTTCAAGCAGAAAGAATGCACAATGCATGGTCACATTCAATGCTATTTGTGGCTCGAATTACACAGAACCTCGGATTATCGAGATTCGAATTACCGGGACTACCATTAGTTACCGAATTAGTTACTGTCATTGCTGTTAGTGTTTTTATAAATTGTATAGGCTACATTTATTTTTGTCTGTTAAAGAACTATTTATTCTTAAGAACTTTATGTTGTAAATGTTTGTAATTTTGTATTATGGTTAGGTGGAAGAAAGGACTAAAATAAATAGTCCTAACCTCGCCCCCCAAAAATAAAGTCATTATCATTATCACTCCAGCCCCAACTGCGCTGTTCATTTTGTACACTCTGTCAACACTTTGGTTTATCCTCTACAACTTTGCTAGGGGGCTTGTCAGATCAGCTGCTTTGTCGTCATTTATCATTATCAACTCTGAGGTAGTTTGCTTCGCCACCTCCTTATTGTACTTTAAATTACTGTATTATGGGATCACTGTTTTGTTACTACACTTACCTGTAAGGGCAGGAATTGTGTTAAATCTGAAGTAGTGGCAGTTTACTGGTTCAGGGCCAATATTTTATTATTAATTTATTAATAATCTTTTTTATTAATAAATTAATAATAAAATATTACCTTTTATGTCCGTCAAGTGATCCACTTACGTGAAAAAACACACTACCGCGGTTTCAGATGATATCACTCATCCATCCTCAGGTGAAATTATCACTCCTAAGAGACATTAACATTAAAAAATTGTCAGACATATAACAGCACAAATACAAAAACACACAAACAACGTACACATTTAACACAAATTGGAACACCCGTCCCATGTGGTCATCACAGATGCGGAGTCAGAACTAAGGTCAAGATCCTCTCCAAACATCGATGATAATCCCCACTCCTATATAAAGTCATTTGGTACTTTCATTGCAGTGTCAAATATTAAGTTGGAATTGAACAATAACTTGTCATTTAGGACATTATGCGGTTCCATTTTTACTGCCTTGTATATCTCAAATTCTTCATATACACTCATGTACTTACTTTTTTCACAAAATTTTAATACCGCCATGTTGGTTTGTAAGTCCGTGTATTTGATCGTAGTCAATTAGGTGTGCAGCAAAATTAGATGTTATTGAAGTATGTTTAGATTTCGGCAAATGTTCCTTGAATCTCTTCCCAAATGAACGACCGGTTTGTCCTATATAATATTTAGGACAGTCGTCACAATTTAATTTGTAAACTCCAGTACACTCAGCTAAGTTTTTGGTACAAACTTTATTTTGTAATTTTGTCTGTAATTTATTGTTCGTGGAGTAAGTTAAGGTGACGTTGTTTTTAGCTAATTCCTTGTGTAAAGTATGATTCAAAAAATTGCCAAACTCTGTGGAGATAAACTTCTTCTTATTTGTTTCCTTGTTTAACAATGCAGGCATTATTGTATTGTTTTTCTTCTTATTCCTGTGTTTATGTACTATACTATCAATTATGGAACTAGTATAACCTTTACTAGTATAACTTTTTTATTATATTTTTAACGTGTTTTCAGCAACAAATAAACTCAGGCAACAGTCGGATAACCCCGCCTACTTTTAAGAACTGTATCCAACTGGCTGCTTGCTCAGCCGATCAGATTCTCCCGATGAACCCGGACTTGCCGGCCGATATCTTCACTTCCTGTTTGACTACACCTATCAAGATAGCGCTGAGATGGTGAGTAATTAGTATGTTTAAGTATGGCAGTTTGTCGTTTTCTGTTGGAAATTCCATGTAGAAAATGTTCGCTCAGATTTGTTTGTGTTTTGTGAGAGTTGATGCATAAGGACTTTCTGTGTTTAGGTTTGTGATGCAGAACATGTCGAGACTGGAGACCAAAATTACACTGGATCTGATCGACAAGTAAGTTGGTTTTATTTCATATTATACTAGGGGCTCTTATTATTTCACCAATAATATTTAAATAATCATTAATGAATATTTCAAACAAATGTTGATACTAACAACTAAAGGAAACAATATAATATGTAACACCAGATGTTTGACTTATAATACAGTAAGCCTTTTGTTTGCTTTTACCTAATCTAAAAAAAATCTAAGTTGTGCAGAATAATTACCGGATTCTAAATTTGCCTAATTGGTTTCAAATAAATGTGTTTTGGTTCATTGTAGGCCATAGGTTTTTCATCCAGATCGAAATAGACACAACCAACCCCAATTTGAATTGCGGCATGCGTTGTAATTTTGCTTTAAATATTTAAACAATCAATATAACATCAGACGTTTAACTTATAATACAGCAAGCCTTTTGTTTGCTTTTACTAATCTAAAAAAAACTGTTAGTTGTGAAGAATAATTACCTGATTCTAAATTGGTTGCGAATAAACGTGCTTTGGTTCATTGTAGGCCTAACCTAAAATTATGTTATAATCCAAATCAGCTGTTTTATTTTTTATAATATGTAGACCTAACATCACATGTTTGAGTTAAATTATAATACAGTAAGCATTTTTCATAGATTTTTGTTTGTGTTTGCTTTTAGTTTGTTAAACTAACCTAAAAAAGCTGTTGGTTGAGAAGAATAATAAACTCATACTAAAGTTGGTTGCTATGGTAATGAATGTAAACAAACTTGTGTTGCTAAGCTTTTGATCCGAACAGCAGTTTTATCTGATAGCCTATAGGGCTGGGAGTAAAGCCACGAATTTTCACCATTTTTACGCTTTAAAATCAAAATTTTTCAAAATCCTTTCTTACTGTGCATCTATGACTACATAAAAATATTCCTTTAAATTTTCGTATTTATATCTTGCTCTACGTTGATTCTATGCCAGTCATTCAGTCAGGACACAGTTGCTTTTATATATATAGATTTTCACTAATAATAACACTATTGTTCTGGCTTAACTTATCAGCCCTGTACCATATTTTGTTTGTTAGACTTCTATTTAATTCTAAATTTTTATTAGTATTTGTTTTTTACATCTGCATTTTTAGTTAACTCTAATTTTAAATTCAGTAGGTCCTCGATTAACTGAGGTATTATAGACCGACCTAACTTTGTCCTTTAAGTACTCGGTGCGCGTTTCATAACAACCTAACGTCATGTTTAGGCGTAACTGAGGCGAAAAAAGGTACAGTGTGAAATTATGTTATAATGACTACAAATACAGTACAGTAAGACCTCGATAATCCGGCAGACCCGATAGTTCGGCATCCATCATCTTGAAAATTTGCACTTACTAAAAATAGCAGTTTTTGTAATTATTGAGTGATTTAAGCCTGATCTACACTGTCTGTTGGCTCCGCATCCGTTAAAAACAGTGTGTAAAAATCTACTGCTCAATAAACTAGTCCAAAACAAACATTTCAATCAAAATTTCTCGTAAAAATCGAACCGATTCAAAACAATGTGCTCTCGTCGTCCTTTAAAAACGTTAAAGGGACCGTTTAACACTTTCGTTGCTGACAGTATTTTATTGAACGTATTCCACTTAATGAAGATTATTTGAACAAATTAAGTCTTTGGAAAAAGATACATTGAATTTCTTGTAAATAGTTGTTCGATTTAAAACCGCTTTCAGGGTATTTACTAGTTTTATTATAATTACTTGTTCGGACATTTGCCATCATTTGTGTGTTAAATAATCAAACACTTCAATCAGAGAATTTACTAGTTCCCAGAAATAAAAATCAGTGACTTTTAGGGTAAAAATTTAAAAAATCGAGTTTCTATATACAAAGTCTTTATTCTGTAAAACTTAAAATCACTTATGATTTATGTCTACTTCTCTTAGTAATACACCCAACTAGTGATACACGAATGCGTGATGTTTTAGTCGATTGTCTCAATTGTTCAAACATTTCGAGCATCAAACAATCACACTTCACTACGCCGCAACTTGTCTGCTCCGCTGTTCCCTACTACGCCCATATTCCCCCTTACCGAATGCTGTTCCTGTTTATATTCATGTTTCAGCAAAAAAGACATTGAAACAACATAATTACTCCGCTTCATATATGCTCAAAATTATTTTAAAGGCTAGATATGTCTTATAAAAAACTAATCAGGTTATTATACGAAAAATATTTCATCATCTTGAAGCCTATGATTGCAATTAATTATAACATCAGCGTGTCACTCGCACATTAGTATACAGAACATTTTTTTTATATTTGTTACAATCCAGCGCTCAGAGAGCTTATATTATAAATATTTTATGTACAAAATGATTTTGTTTTAGGTTTTTAAAATTTATTAGTTAGCGGCAATCTCTCTACGCAGTTAATGTTACGTAGTTTCAACGTGTAATTTACGTGTTCATGTACAGTACATGTGCGTTTATTTATAGTTTATTCAATGTCTAAACCATTTTAAACGAAGACCTCGATAATCCGGCATAATCCCGAGTGTGCCGGGTTTTCGAGGTCTTACTGTACTGCACAAAGAAATGCGGAAAAATAATACAAAAATACTTGTTATAGATTAACAAAAACTACACAGAGATACAAAAGCAATATTGTGTTAATGAAAACTCACATATTGTACTGTAGTAAGGTTGGATCGATAGTCTTTCAAATTCTTCTCTTTCTATAAGTTGCCACTATTTCACGCCAACTAGCAGCAAGACAGTGAGCACGTCAAACTAGCCAGAGTTCATTGAGACCTTGCCAATAGTAACGTCCGCCACCTAAACAATACTAAACGTTGATGCGCAGACCTTGTTAATGTTAGTTTAGCTTAGCGAGTACATTTAAAATTGATTAGGTAATTTTTAAACCAAAACTAGGTTTTAACCGAGGCTCGGTAAACTGTACATTGTTTTTATACAAGCACAAGTATTGCGCTAGTTGACAATATGAATGTGTTTCAGGATCCCAGGACAGATCAACGATAGAAGGACAATGTTGGGAGAGTTGAACTGGATCTTTACAGCTATTACTGACACTATAGCTTGGAACACGTTGCCTAGAGGTGAGTTCAGTTGCTTGTTATTTATAGAAGTTTCAGTGAAGAAGGCCTACTGAGATAGGCCAAGTTTGGATAGATGTTTTTTCCGTGGTAAATTAAAGGGAAAAAGAAATTGTACGTATACAGTGTGTCAAAAAGTACCGGAACGGCTGGATTTCTGGGCTTCTAACAAGTTAGAAAAATGTTACGTTTATTTATTTATCGTGACTGTGTTTAAGTATCTGACGATGACATCAGAGTAATGTCGAAACCGGTAATATAAAAACAAAAAACAAACAAGGATTGTGACGGACCATAAAAGGTAATAAACAAATTTTAATAATTTTAATTTTAATGTTAGAAAAATGTTTAACTTCTCATTTTAAAGGATTTTAATGGAGTCCGAAGACGTAATACAAAATGGAGGTTTTTGTTTTAAAATTTTAAGCTGGCCGTCATATTGGAAAAATAGCTGATGGTATCACAATTTGAAAGCACCAAGTTATTCAATATCTACAATTCTTTAAAATGTAAAAGTCAAACATTTTTCTATCTTTACTAGAAACTGAAAAAGCCAGCTGTTTCGATACTTTTTTAACAAACTGTATAGGGTTTAACAAAGACCACCTGTGCATTACTTATAGCTAGAGCCAGGATGTTTAGGCATTAATAACACTTAAAATAGGCAGGCATAAAAGGCAGAAGGAAACAAAAAAAAGGCACTGTAAATTCAAAAAAAGCTTAATATATTTTAGCAAATAATTCAAATAATTCAAATAACAAATAATTCAGACAAATAATTCAGATAACTTACATTTTACTGGTTACACATTACCACAAGGTATTTCTTTAAATTGCCTGTTGTTAGACTTTGTCTTCTGTCAGAAAGAACTGGCAGCACACACGCACAGTTGAGTTATTTGTGCGAGTAGGCTAAACAAACAAAGCTCGACTCTGTCCCTACCATACAGCAGGCTTACATGCCTACTGCATAGTTTCAACCGATACGACTACAAGGAAAACAATAGAAGGAACCTTTTTTTCCTAAAAATTGGAAACAGTTCATTCTCTCTCTCTCTCCCTCCCTTTTTCGCGGTTACTATAGTTGTGGACAGCGTAACTCTGAACCAGGAAAAGGCTAGCGTCTATCGGATGTACAGCGGAAGTGAAGCGATCCAGGTTCAGAGTTACACTGACCACAACTATAAACACTCCTAATTTGTAAGAAATATACATCTGTCAGAGAATTTGGATTCATAGAACAAGTTTCCGACTGATTCCCGTTCCACTCTGGACATGTTTTACTGTACAAACATTATTCAATTTACTTGCAAAAGGCAAAAATAGGCTTTTTTAATTCAAATAGGCTGAAAGAGCTTAAAAAGTTTTAAAAAGGCAAGTAGGCAAAATTAAGGCATTTTGCCAAACATCCGGGCTCTACTTATAGCAAACAAATGAATGAGTTGAGGCAGTTATTGTTTTTAACTAAAACCCAACTTCTTTACACCTGAAGTATAATCCTTTCAAATACCAGTGCACCAAAAAACATATTTTGAGGGTGGAGATGGTTTTATAAATTTAAAAATGTAAACATACTAGAGTGTTACATCTTTTAACCCTTAAAGTGCTAAGCAACAATTATGGACTAGCGCTCTTAAAATGTTCTCAATGTTCTTTTTTTAACCCCCGACGCAAACAGAGGGGTGTTACAAGTTTAATGTGTGTATCTGTCTGTGCAGCTCCCAAACGGATGAACTGATTTTGATTTAGTTTTTTTTTTTAGAAGGTGACTTGATCAAGAGTCTTCTTAGCTATGATTCAAGAAAATCTGTTCAGCCGTTCGGGGGTTATTAAAATTTTAAATTTATTTCATTGTCAACTGTTGTCATTTAATATTTCGGCTTCTAAGAGTGTCCTTTTGTTTTTGTGAATGCACGTCTCTAAAAGAATGAGAAATTGAAAACCTTCTAAATTAATTTTACCTTGCGGATACATACAGGGTGAATCAGACCATCCGTGCGCAATGTATGGCAATTGGACCGAATGAGCTACAGCTTTCGTTTTAGCTTAAACTCCCCTATTTTGACCCTAGAGAATTCAGTAAAAATATTTTAAAATCTCAAAAATGCCCCAAAAGTACTGTTTTGGGAATAAAGGTCGTTTTTGGAAAATTTTCAAATGTAAAGGTAGGTTGAGTGATACCTCATTTTAAAGGTCCCTTTCACTGATAATTTTCGAAAAATTTTGTTAACTTATCTTACTGCGTATAGGGTGTTTTAAAACGTAAAAAAAGTCATGTTTTACAGTTAGTATTATTGTTACACATTACATAGCCTACATAAGCCAAATTGTTATCCTAGATTTATGAGAAGATGCCCTTTTGAAAAATGTACTTAACCCTAGAACCGGCGGCTTTAACAAAAATGGATTTTTTAGCATGTGCAAGCATTTTTTTTTAAATTTGCCAAAACCCCAATCTAAAAGTGTTCCATAGCTTTTTTGTAGAGAAAGGTTCAAAGAATTTATATATGCCAGTAAAAAAATGATAGATGTAAAATTTACAAAGTTATTAGCTCAAGAAACAAAAAATGTTCAGTTACGAAAAATAAAAGTTCAACTTTAGGTCTACATAAAAAGTAGTAAACATTTTTTGTAATTTTTTCCATAAATGTAAACAAGTTTTGTAATTTAGTTCTAAATAGAACTGTATAAAAACATTTATCAATTTCAAATTTCTTATTTTGATTACACCAGTTTTTATGTTCCAACTACAAGGGTGCTAACAAAAGTAGGCCTGGTTTGAAACATAATTTAGCAATATTTGCTTTGACCAAAAATGAAATATTATTATAACAAAGTGGAGAGAATAAATCAAAGAAAAGAACGGTATACTTGTCTTTTCTTAGTTCACTAAAGTGTTTGAAATATCTTTAGTTGAATAACAAAATGAGGTCAATGAATAAAATTTATCGCGTGTAAAGGAAACAAAAAGTCCGTTGGGATTTACCGTGAGAATCAAATGGGCCAGACAGTCCCATTTGACCCCTCTAATTCACGAAAACCTTGTACTTTCCACCACTGTTTGATAAACATATAACAGGTTATATCCAGTTTAGTTCACACCAAATGAAAGCTGCAAGTTTTCTCTACACAATTGTTAAAGAAATCTGTAAAAACATATGGGATTGTGGGCGTTATCTCAGGTGACAAATGTGCTGTTTCATTGGTTTCAAAACTGTCCAATCGCAAGGGTTTACAGAAAGCTTCGTCATTCAAATTGTATAGTAGTGACATCTGATTGCAAGGCTTCTTTAGATAGATCAAACCTTGACGAATCCCATGGTACCTTTATATTTTTGATCAAAATATTCCTGTAGATGGTCTGGGACATTGAATAAGTGGGAAATAACAGTACAATTGTATTCGAATCCACGCGTGGAATCAGGTTCCACAGAAATCTACAATTTTAAAACGACGATTACATATGTAAATATACGTTTCAGAAAGAAATTGTAAATACAAAAATTAAAGTTTGAAACATTACCTTTCCAATGGTGTTTGTCTTTTTGTGATTGAAAAATTTTTAGTGGGTTAAATATTCAATACAATCACTCATTACAAATGTGTTGGAGTGACGGTACATTATGTACCGGGAAAAAACAGATTGAAACTGTGAATAGTAACGTTAGTCGTGAAGCACATCATTGAAAAGGTCTTTCAAAAACAAACATTTTTTGTATTTCAAGTTTGACTTTATCTCTAACCGTTTGAAAATGGTGCCTGGGAAACTTATTTTGCGCACGGGTGGTCTGATTCACCCTGTATACAGCAAATATTTGTGACAGTTAAAAACATCCAGGCCATTCTGTAGTAGGATTACTAGTACAAGTTACTAAAATCAGTATTTAGCATTGCAATTTTTACTGTCCTTGTTTTTTTATTGATTGATACTTTTTGTTTTACTTGGTTTTTTTAATTTGTGCACGCCTGCCATTATATATGCTTAAACAGTGTACATTGTTCAGTGAATCTACTACAGACATGAACTTCCAGGTCGGTACTTAATGACTCATCCCTATTTTTGTCCAGCCTCCTAAAGATTAAATCTTATTTCTCTTCTACAGATTTGTTCCAGAAACTATTCCGTCAAGACCTGTTGGTCGCTAGTCTCTTCCGTAACTTCCTACTGGCGGAAAGGATCATGCGTTCGTACGACTGTGCTCCAGTCTCCTCGCCTAAACTTCCCCCAACGCACCAACATCCTATGTGGCAAGCATGGGACTTGGCGTTGGACTTGTCTCTGTCGCAATTACCTGCGGTGCTTCAAGCCGAGGACTCCTTTAGACATTCTCCTTTCTTTGAAGAACAGCTGACTGCGTTTCAGGTGTGGTTACAGTTGGGGTCTGAGCAGAGGAATCCTCCGGAACAGCTTCCCATAGTTCTACAGGTATGTTCTAAATAGGTTGTTCTAATCAACTCGATGCAATTAATAAAAATATTTTTAAGTTTTTGAAGATTTTGACTGACTGTGAACTTTCTCCAAACAAACAGTACTTCAGTACTTAAATGAAAAGTTATTTGTAAAAATATTTATTTTTTAAAACCTTTTTGTAAAGGTTAAACTCTTGAATTAAATAGTTTAACCTAACAATATATAGATATGTTAGTTAAAACAACCAATCCGTCCAGACTGGACCAGGAAACAACCTAAAACAATGCTCATAACAGCAAGATGTAATTGTACAGTTACTAGCAATTTACAATTAAAAAACAACATTCTCTGTTTAGCTCCATTTGTCTACCTACTCTTGTAGTTTGCTGAAATGCCGTCAAACATGTAACAATGCTTCGATCGAACCGGTGGCCACATGTAATTGGCTGTACGTAAACCACTTAACTATATATCCTGCCCTCACTTTTAAAACAAATACAAGTCACTCATAGAGCCCATAAACAAACAGTAGCGGGTAGAATGAAGATAGAAATTTACCAAGTTTTGTTCCACCACGGACGGTTTGAATGCCGAATGTTAATCTTTTGCGTGAGCATATAGTATCGTAATGCTCACCATGGATTAAAGTACACTTTAGTAAACGTGATAACTTTCTGATTTGACACAAACTTAAATTTCACTCGCACCCAGAACTATGATCTTGCACTTACCCTCTATCAGTTTAGAAACACAACTGAGAAATGAAATAATCGCGATTTTAAAACTATTCTGTAACGTAAAACCCTTTTAGTACACTCAAAACGAAAAGAAAATTATTAATCCTACAACTGTCCGTGCTAATGTTTTGCAATGCCAAGCCATTTCAGTGCGTGTGCAAGCATATTTTCAAAAATTCACCAAATATAGTAATTATAAATCAATGAAAAAGTGTTCCATAGTCTTTTTTGTAGAGAAAGGTTCAAAGAATTCATATATGCCAGTAAAATAATATTGATGTAAAATTTACAAAGTTATTAGCTCAAGAAACAAAAATGTTCAGTAACGAAAGGAAAAGTTCAACTTTAGGCCTACATAAAAAGTAGTAAACATTTTTGTAATTTTTTTCTTAAATGTAAAAACATTTTGTAATTTAGTTCTAAACAGAACTGTATAAAAATATTTATCAATTTCAAATTTCTTATTTTGAAAACACCGGTTTTTATGTTCCTACTACAAGACTGCTAACAAAACTAGGCCTAGTTTGAATAGTAATTTAGGAATATATACTTTGCCCAAAAATGTAATACTACAGGGTGGTTATAAATTATTGTACACATTTTAAGATTGAATACATAAATAACCAATCGACTTAAAAACATGGGAATTGTTTTATTAAATTGCAAATTTAAAACAGTTTTATATACTGACTGAAAATTAATAATTGTACACATTACAATAATTATAAAAAGTAGTTATAAAAAAGAAAGTAAAAATGTCACTTAAACTGTGGGTGTAAGGTATGATTCTTCTTAATGACTTGTGTTGTGACATAGTCAGCTGGTCAACAATGGATCTTTCCACACCAGCTGTTAATTACAGTTGACTAAACAAACACTAAACTAACCTCAGTATCAAAATGGCTAGTGTGCAAGAAAAAGCAAGGTGTGTTCTTTGGTTTAATGAAAGCAGATCTGTAATAACTGTTCAAAGAAGGTTTCGTTTAGAGTATGGCCGCAATCCTCCGAGTAACAATTCTATAAAACGCTGGTATAGGCAGTTTGAACAGACGGGAAGTGTCCAACATAGAAAAGGTGCTGGTAGACCTCCAGTTTCTGAAGCTATTGTTGATCAAGTAAGAGAATTGTTTACGAGGAGCCCTGGTAAGTCTACTCGGCGTGCAAGTTTGGAATTAGGATTACCTCGATCAACAGTCTTAAAAATTTTGCACAAACACCTTAAGCTCCATCCATACAAAATTCAGTTATTACATGAACTAAAACCTAACGATAAACCTCGACGCTACGATTTTGCTGTTAGATTACTTGACCTCGAAGAACAAACAATAAACATTGGAGAAAGCAATTTCTTGAAAAAAGTCATTTTTTCTGATGAAGCAACCTTTCATGTTTCTGGTAAGGTGAATAGACACAATTGTAGGATTTGGGGTACTGAAAATCCTCATAATGTTCGAGAACAAGAAAGAGACAGCCCTAAAATAAACGTTTGGTGTGCATTGGCTATAGATGAAGTGATAGGACCCTTTTTCTTCGCAGAACCGACAGTCACTAAAGAGGTATACCTCGACATGCTTGAACTTTTTGCAATACCGCAAATTGAGCATAGACAACCAAATGTTTACTGGCAGCAAGATGGTGCCCCTCCACACTGGGGTAAGATAGTACGTGACTACCTAAATAACACGTTTCCTGGTCGTTGGATTGGACGGGATGGTCCAATTCCTTGGCCTCCACGTTCCCCAGACATTACACCCTTAGACTTTTTTTTGTGGGGCTATGTCAAGGACAGAGTCTTCGCCAAAAAAGTTCAAGATATTGAGGAACTCAAGAATAGAGTTCGAGAGGTTATTGGAAGCATAACTCCAGCAATGCTCAGAAACACATGGTGTGAGGTTGAATTTAGACTACAAACTTTGCGTGCAAACCTCGGAGAGCACGTGGAATTAGTTTAGTTTCCTTGTAAAAGTATGAGTAACAGTAATCTTTTTGTCCTTCATTGGTAATAAAACTGTTTTAAATTTGCTATTTAATAAAACAATTTCCATGTTTTTAAGTCGATTGGTTATTTATTTATTCAATCTTAAAATGTGTACAATAATTTATAACCACCCTGTATTATAAGAAAGTATAGAGAATAAACCAAAGAACTGAATTGTATACTTGTAAATTATTATTTCATAAAAGTATTTGACTTAGCTTTATTTGAATCACAAAATGAGATGAAGCAAATGAAACTTTGCGCGGATAAGGGAAACAAAATGACTGTTGGAACAGTAGCGTGGGAAACAGACTTGCTTATCTATCTCATGCGGTGGTTTGAATTCTACAAAAGTCTGTACTTTCCACTGCTGTTTGAATAACATCTAACCAGTAAAATCTAGTTTACTTTATATCTAAAGATATCTATACTAACACAATGAATTGTAGACGTTATCTCAAATGCAAAATGTGCTGTTTCATTGGTTTAAAACTGCCCAATTGCATAGTTTACAGAAACCTCTATAAGAGTGACGTCTGATTGGAAGGCAGTTTTAGAAAGTTGAAATCTTGACGTATCTAATGGTATCTTTATATTATTATTCAAAATATTTCTGTCGAGAGCTATTGAGCTTTAGAGATGTGACAAATTTGAGTATAATTTCTTTGTGTTTCACACGCGGCAAAAGGTTTACAGAAAACTACAATTTTAAAACGATAATTACATATATAAATATACGTTTTAGAAAGAATTTGTAAATACAAAAGTTAAAGTTTAAATCATTTCCTTCCAGCGGTTTCTGTTTTATTGTGATTGGATGATTTTTAATGGGTGAAATATTCAATACAAGTAAAGTTGTCAAAGTAGACCTATTCCAAGTGCCACGCGGACAAGTCAAATTGAGCAGTCTGACAAATGTAGGGTTAATGAACCTTACAGTCTCCCTTAGCATGTGCTTATCACACGTATATTCTACTTGATTCATACTGTACACAAACTGTGTGGAGGCTGTTTACCGCTCTCTCTGTAATGTGTCATGTTGGCACCAAGTTGTTTTAGGTCATTCAGGCAGAAAAAAAGTAATAACAGTAACCGAAGACTTGATAATAATAAACCATGTATTTCCTTTCTGTCCGGATACGAATGATCCAGACTTAAGATGAGTGGTAACATTATCTGTGATTAGAATAAATGGCGTATACTGTATTTAGATATACATGCCGTTTATTAACCCTGGAACTGGCAGAAGGTCATGCATAACCCTCTCTCAGGCGCAGAACACAACAATTTCGAACATTTGCGAAAATTTGCATATATTTGCATAATCGATAATTTAACCCACTTAGAATCATCCAATCGTAATAAAACTGGCACCATTGGAAAGGAAATGAATTAAACTTTAATTTTTGTATTTACAACTTTTTTGTAAAACGTATATTTACATACGTAATCATCGTTTTAAAATATGCACATCAGTCTACAGCTCTTTCCGTGCGCGATTCTGCATACAATTGTACTGTTATTTCCCACTTCTTCAACGTTTAAGACCATCTACACAAATATTTCTTTGGCTATTATAACGATACGAGTGGATTCGTCAAGATTTTATCTTTCTGTTGGTGCCTTCCAATCAGATGTCACTATAAAAATAGTATTTTTTCCAAGAATTACTGTAAACCCTTGCGATTGGACAGTTTCTCAACCAATGAAACAGCCCATTTGTCAAGTGATTTTACGCCTACCATATCAAATGTTTTGACAGATTTCTTTACACCATTTTGTATAGCAAAGTCTGAATTTTTTAACGGTGAGAAATAATCCAGAAATAACCGGTTTTTGTGTGGCTAGACGACAGTTGAAATGTACATAATTATTACGTTCTAGTGAGAAAGTCTAGCGCGTGGGTTCCGACGCTATTCAAGTGTCCCATTCTCACCGCTGTTATAGACGGCAGACTTTTCATTAGATTGATGTCATTTTGTTATTCAAATAATGATAACTCAAACACTTTTGTGAACTAAGGAAAGACAAGTACACCGTTCTTTTCTTTGATTTATCCTCTACACTTTGTTATAATAATATTTCATTTTTGGGCAAAGCATATATTAGTAAATGACATTACAATCTAGGCCTAGGTTTGTTACCAGTCGTGGACTTGGAACATAAAAACTGTTTTTTTCAAAATAAAAAATTTGAAATTGATAAATGCTTTTATACAGTTCTATTTAGAACTAAATTACAAAACTTTTTACGCTTACGAAAAAAATACAAAAAAAATGTTACTACTTGTTATGTAGGCCTAAAGTTGAACTTTTTCCTTTCGTTAGTGAACATTTTTTGTTTCTTGAGCTAATAACTTTTACAATTTCAAAATAAACTAATTTTTAGTGGCATATTTGAATTCTTTGAAGTTTCTTCTACAAAAAAGCTATTGAACACTTTTGGATGGTGGTTCATTTACTATTTTTGGCGAATTTTTAAAAATATGCTTGCAAAACGCTAAAAACGGGCTGGCCAATTTTAGCTTTAACCATGCCACTTTTAGGGTTAACTAGTTTATTGTTGGCTAATGTGTGTATGTGTTTCAGTTTTTTAGCATTAATCGAATGCTCTAATTTCCAAACTATGATAAATGCTCAGGGTTTTCACTCTCCTAATTCACACACTATCACTTTTATTGTTGTGTGCCTGGATTCCAACTTTTTTTGCACACATATTATTTAAGTTTATCCTTTCATTTTGTACCAGCTGTAATATTCTGTTTGCAGGTTTTACTAAGTCAAGTTCATCGTTTAAGAGCGCTGGAACTTCTGGGTAAATTCCTTGATCTAGGCCCATGGGCAGTGAATCTGGCTCTATCCGTCGGAATCTTCCCGTATGTACTTAAACTGCTGCAATCGTCAGCGAACGATCTTCGTCCTCTCCTCGTCTTTATCTGGGCCAAGATATTAGCTGTAGATAGAGTAAGTAATGTGTATCAAGAGTCTGTATCATTAAAGAAATGTCATTCTGGAGGGCTCCTATAACCATTCAGCATAAGATTTTGTTTTGCCAAGTTTTTGTCTGCGAAAAATGTGAACTTACTGATTACTATCAATTGAATTTTGATTACATTAGATATCCCACCGTAAATCTTATAATAAAAGGGAATATTTTTTAAGGGCGTGGGAACAAACAAAGTCCTTACTTGTTTGGGATCAAAATTGCTTAGTCCTTAGACAGGTTAAACCATTTTCAACAAATTTATTTTTCTGCTGTATAACACGAGTATTCAGTAATGTGTGACGAACTGATTACTACACCGATGCTTGTCGGCTTCATGGTTTATTTGGTAGCTCAATAAACATTAAAATTCAATCGAATAATTTTCATTGTAGTCATGGATAAACTGCTTTTATTTTAATGTTTGTTTTCTTTCACCAGACTTGCCAAGCTGATCTAGTCAGAGATGGTGGACATAAATACTTCCTAGCTATACTTCAAGATACTTCAATTCCTGTAAGTACAAATGCTTACAGTGGTAAGCATTATTTAGTTTATGCAAATATAACAGTTAATGGAAGTCTAGGTTCTGCTTGTAGTTAGAAACTAAGAGTTAATAATTATAATATTACTAGTAAATCCCTGTGAAAAATCACAGGCGGATTAATTAGATACACATCAGAAATACATCATTTATACAAAATACTTAAACAACACACTTTATCTAGGCCTACCTAACTATGCAGACGGGGATTTTTAACTCGGTAAATGTGTACAATTATAAGGACTATAAAACTGTAGGAATATTTGTTAAGATTTCGTGTTTATGTGTATTATTATATATATTTAAAGAAAGATAAAAATATCATCTTTTAATTGCCTTTTATTTCATATTGATAGATCAAATGATTTAAAAGTTATTAATATTATAGTCTATATTATTGATTGAAGTTGTAAACATAACTCCAATAATAATCTACACTAGATTTTGTTTGCATATTACAGATGATGGGTGAAATCAGCTGTTATATTATTAAGTTAAACAAATATTTATTTCTTCTTTAAATGTTACTCCATGTACACTCCTACGTACACTCGCTTTTATAGGATTTTATCTTAAATTTATGTTATGTTTAAAAAATATGTATTAATTGTTATTAAGGTGCCCCATGAAGGAACTGAGAAACTATCAGGGCTTGTTTCACTGGTGAAACTAATGAAAATATTTCGTATAGAACTTCTTAACTGATTGAGTTGAAATATATTACGATATTCATCAATGTAAAGACCTCATTAAAACAAAATAATCAACTCGTTCCAACAATCTGTTTAAAAATGGCGGCCATAAAAAATTTAAATAACTGAAAACCGTAAGATTTTACAAAAAAACGTCAATTATTGTTAATTTTTGTAGCCTGTTGTGGTGTAAGCAGTGTTACCAGTGCAAAAAAAAAAAAAAAATCGGAAGTTGAATCAGAAAAAATCGGAAGCTTGTGGAGGAAAATCCGTTGTATAAAGTCCTTGGTAAAATAAATGTTCTATGCTTAAAACTGAGTATACAAAACAATAGTGTCAATTATAGCCTATCGCAATAATCTGTTTCAAAATTGCAGCCATTCAAAATGAAAATAACTGAAAAACCGTAAGGTTTTACAAAAAAACATAAAGAGTTAATTTTTGTAGGCTGTTATGGTATAAGCAGTGTTACCAATGCAAAAAAAATAAAAATAAAAATAAAATCGGAAGTTGAATCAGAAAAAATTGGAAGCTTGTGGAGGAAAATCCGGTGTATAAAGTCCTTGATAAAATAAATGTTCTATGCTTAAAACTGAGTATACAAAACAATAGTGTCTATTATAGCCTATATAAATAGTTAGCACCGAAAACTTTCTACTGCTGCTCTATAATCACCATTATAATCGAGATGAGATATAAGGATGCCAACATAAAGTAGAAAAGTAAACAAACATTTCACAATAATACAAGGTACATAGATTATGATATTTACATATTGTAACAATTATAATTTTTATTTTACTATTCTAGGTTATACGTATAGAAATATTCAAGGATAATCACTGCAACAGAATATTTAGTATAACCTAATTAATCTCTTATAATTACACTGTATATAATAAATCTGAAACAACTGGGAACTTCTGACTACAAACCATAAGACTATGACATTAACCAGAGTCTAATCAACACCATTGTGTACGTCCCACTTATCAAGCAATGCTAAAACAAAAACTAAGAGGTTTTAAGGGCTAGTTAATTGTGAAAATTAAACACAAATGATTTAGATCAAAATTCAAAATGACATTTGCTGCATGGTGAATTATTTAAAGTGTGAGAAAAATCGGAAGATTTCTGATAAAAATCCATTTTTCCGACAGCTGTTGGAAAATCGGAAGACCTGGCAACACCGGGTGTAAGCGTCAAAACTATTGAACGAAGGGTAACAGTAAAACAGTGTCCTACTTGATTGATCGGACTTGTAAATTAATTATTGCCTACACTTTTTTCTATTGATGTTGATCCCGTCAAACTAATGAACACTGTTCATTGAACTGGTTTTGACAGATCTACCATTGGATAGGAATTAAAACTGGGTACAAAAATTTACTTCAGTTTTTGAGTTATTTTAATTTTAAGTGTTTAAATGGCTACCATTTTGAAACGGATTATCGGAAGAAGTTTATTATTTTTGCCAAACTAGGCCTTAACATTGATGAGTAACGTGCAAAAGATCAACTCAATCAGGCTAGCCGTTCTAGAGAAAGACATTATTCAGTAAAAACATGGCGGTTTCCAGACCTATGTTTAGGTAATATTTTCATATTATATCACCAGCGGAACAAGCCCTGAAAGTTTCTCTATTTTAGCGTGGGACATTCTGTATTTATTATTCAAGAATCGCATATGATTCAAGACCAATAAATTTTTTTTTAACTTCAAACAAATTATATTGATCTACTTTTAGGCATTTTAGTTTCACAGTCTGGTTTTAAGTGTAGACCTATTTCCATTTGTATCTTTCTATTTGCAGAGCGAACATCGTACGATGGCTGCGTTTGTACTCGCATGTATCGTACAAGATTACCCTCCCGGCCAAGAAGCAGCTCTACAAGGTAGTCTAGTGTCTATCTGTTTGGAGCAACTTAATGATCCTAATGCTCTACTCAGACAGTGGTTAGCTATCTGTTTGGGTAGGCTATGGAGTAGCTATGACAAAGCTAGATGGTGTGGAGTGCGAGATACTGCTCACGAGAAACTGTATATATTGCTCAAAGACTCTGTGCCTGAGGTAGGACACTTGGACTTATTTAATTCAGGATTAGGAAATTATTAGATAGGCTAATTTAACAGCTGTTTGCTGTGGATCAATTATGAACAGAATTTTACACGAAAACTGTAATGGGTATGAAGTTATAACTGTACATATACGAGTAAAACTAGCCAAGGCCGTTTTGGGATACCGGGATGGTTCCCACTGTGCCCAAACTGCTGGGCACACCATCGCTTCCGCACAAGCGCTAAGAAATTACATTTAAAATGCAAATAATTCGGACGAAGTTTTAGTTTTCATAAAACTTATGAGGAGAATGTGTAAAAGTTTGTTTGTTGAACATTTCAAAATAATTTCCGCCAACAATCGACCAGCCCCACTAGTGTAAATAGTGACAACGAACATTTACGGGTGGAACCGAGTGCACACGATTTGTTTTAAGTTAATTCGGAGGACGGGCGCTGTATACTGTTCCAGTCCAGCACCAGTACCTGCCCGGGGGTTATAAGAGTTTTTGTTACAACTAGACTTTATTTATTAAGTCTACTCTATTCAATGATTGAGGGGTATAGTTTTACTATATTCAAAGCAATTTATTTTGAAATGTAGGCATTTAACCATTTTAAAATAGAATTTTATTTGAATATAAACTTGTGTACATATATTTGTAAATACCAAGATAAAAAACAAGAACTTTGTTAACTGTTAATTTCGCTTCTATGTTGCTTTTTTATGTAATTCCTGTTATATTTGCTTTAGTTTTAACCTGTAAGAAGCTTCATTGTAGTTAGAATCTGCTGTTTACTCTATAAATCTGTAACTCTATGTTAAAAGTATATTTATATTTAAAAGGCGTACACACTCCATTTATTCTGATATGGAGGCATTTGCAGTTTGCATATTGTGCAAATATTCGTTACCATCAACAAAAAACAAGAAATTATATACCTACAGAAGTGTCTTGATATTTTGAGTTGAATGGAACCGAGAGTAATTCGGATTGTGAGAAACTCGAGTTACACTAATATATAGAGGTTAAAATAAAACTACCATTTAAAGTCCTTGTATAACCGAAAAATGGAAGTTTTATTAAATATACACTATTTTATATACTAATAAGGTAATTTTATATACAGTAACAAAAGTAGAAATTAACTTTCTAAAAAAATCATAAATTGTTTTTTGTTTAACCCTCCCAGTGTTTGACTGCTCAAATTGACCGCTTCACCTAGGTCTTGCACTACTCAATTGACAACTCTACTTGTATTGAATATTTCACCCACTAAAAATCATCTAATCGCAATAAAACATCAATGTAATAATCGTTTTAAAATTGTAGTTTTCTAAATCAATTGATGTTCCGCAAGAAAGCAATAGAAAATTACACAATGTCATTTCTCTTAGGCTCAATATCGCTCGACAGAAATATTTTTACAATAATAAGATACCTTTGGATTCGTCAAGATTTGAATTTTCTAAAACTACCTTACAATCAGACGTCACTCTTATAGTTTTGAAAATATAAAGGTTTCTGTAAACCCTTGCAATTGGACAGTTTTCAACAAATAAAACAGCACATTTTGGATTCGATATATCTCTTACAATTCAATTTTTGTGGAACAAGTAAAACAATGTGAAACAATAGCGTTATAGCGTTATAATTTGGCTTTTGTAGCTTTATCACTGAGAATGGCGACTTTGTCGTTGAAACGCGTTTGATTTATTAAATGTATTTGTTGTGAGATTTTGTGTTATTGTTTTATTTCATCTATATTGTTCTCACAAGTCCAGCTCATTATTTACTTAATGTGAAACAAGTTTACAAAATGAGAATTTACAAGTATACAGATAAATTCTATGATTTATTCTCTACACTTTCTTATAATAATATTTCATTTTTGGGCTAAGCATACGTTCCTAAATTACTATTCAAACTAGGCCTAGTTTTGTTAACAGTCTTGTAGTAGGAACATAAAAACTTTTGTTTTCAAAATAAGAAATTTGAAATTGATAAATATTTTTCTACAGTTCTATTTAGAACTAAATTACAAAACTTTTGTACATTTTGAAAAAAATTACAAAAAAAACGTTTAACTAAATTTTATGTAGACCTGAAGTTGAACTTTTTCCTTTCGTTACTGAACATTTTTCGTTTCTTGAACTAATAACTTTCTAAATTTTACATCAATCAATTTTTTACTGGCATATATGAATTATTTGTACCTTGCTCTACAAAAAAGCTAAGGAACACTTTTGGATTGGTTTATAATTACTATATTTGGTGAATTTTTGAAAGTATGCTTGCACATGCACCGAAATCGCTTGGCGTTGCAAAAAATTAGCATGGACACTTTGAGGGTTACCTACTCTGCAACATTTACGATCAGGGATGTCACGAACATAGCATAGCGCTGCATCTAAGTCAGCGATTAAACAAATAATGTCATACACAATACAGTAGTGGGACTGATTTATTTTTAGACAAACCCAGATTGGTGTCGAGTGTCGTTGTAAGAGAGGGGTGGGGAATACGGCAGTAGTGAGAAAAGTTTGTTTCAATGGTATTTTTTTATATTAAAGACGCTATTGGTGGCTCGAATTACACAGAACCTCGGATTATCGCGACTTGAATTATAGGGTCTCTACTGTATTATGTTTGTTATATTTATATGTTGTTAGTTTTGTTCTTTTTGTTTATAATACTTTTAAACGTGTTATTTTAAGTATATTATTTGTGCATTTACTTTTACGGTTTTTTCGTATTACTTAAATTTATGTAATGTTTAAACGCGTAACATGTCAAAATTATCTGGATATCTTAAAATAGACACTATTACTCTGAAAATATGCCTAAGAGGAAGCCTCTTCTAAATAATTTTCTGCCGCTCTTTACAGGGGCCTAGCATGGCCCTGAAACTAGCCACTACCCCTGGACACTTTGCTGTGTTTAGCAGCATACGGTGTAACAGCATAAGTAAGATAAAACAAAAGCCATACTGACTAACAGCACACTTCAAATTTTATAAAGATGAAGAAATGAAAGCAGTACTAATATACTTTCTACATATTTTTGAAAAATTTAGAACCATGTACTTTTACAACTTTATCATGGTATTAAAATAAAAATCTTTTATTCTCAAATGTCTGTTTAACACAGTTTAATCTTGTACTCTGTTCAGGTGAGAGCTGCTGCAGTGTATGCGCTTGGTACGTTCATCAGTTCGGTGACAGAACGTAGCGAGCACGCTAATAACATCGACCAGAGTGTCGCCATGATGCTCATCAATACAGTGTCACAGGATATGTGTCCTCTCGTCAGGAAGGTGAGTCTGTACAGAGTGCCTAAACAAGAGTGCCGGTATTGTAAATTAAGTTGATTATATCTTTGACTTACTCACATCTCCTGAGAACTTTAAAACTATAGCTGTTCAATTTTGTGAAGTCAAACACTTTTGAATTAATGACTGTTGAACAAAATAAATTTAAATACGACATAAATGGGCCATATTTAACATGTATCTGAATTTATTTTATGGTCTACGAAAACTTTTTGAAAATGTTGATTACTGATAGGGTTAAAATAACTACTACCCTTATTACCCGGGTTCAAACTCTAATTTTATATGTTAGTAACAAAGGGACAGATCAGTAATAACAATCCAGTGGTGCAATGGTAATACTTATTTTAACATTGCTTTATTCGCACGCCCTTGCAATTATACAGGTACATCTGATTTGATACATTAGCCTATACTTATGCTTCATACATCTCCTTTACTAGAAAAAAGATATTACATTCGTAGGACAGACTGAAACAAGAACTCGGTAAACAAAGCTACTGAATTTACTTTAATTAAACTTTCCCGTTAAACTTTTGACTCCAAACTCAATGTGATATCGATAGACTAAGTATTCTGTCTACTCACTCAAATCTCGTTTTACTGCAGAACCGGTTTCGTCCTTCAATCGCATGTAGACTTCACGTGTGTTGGCTTGTCTCGTGTTGTCCAGCCTCCGACCCTTAGTTTCACAATACTTGGCCAAATCTCGGCCCAACGTCCTTAGCTCACTGGCCTAGCTCCCGGCCCCACACTTAAACAGACTGGCCTCGAATCTAGATTAGGGTTATGCTTATATAACCCATCTAACTTCCGTGTTGACAAACCACACTGTTCTTACGTGCAACACAAAAACACTTCCGCCAAGCTCATCCTTCCTTATTATGCTTCCTTGTTTACCTCCATCTGTCTTTCGCAAAGTAATATCTTTACACTAAACATACTAACTCTAATACTGAATATAACTAATATATATCTTTTATTACACACCCTATCAATTCGTAACATTACGTCTTAACAAGTGACAAAAGTAGGTGTGCACAGGATAGACTATTGGCCTTAAGACTATTACTGGGTCCAGAAATAGGATCATGGTAACATATACAATCTTCATGGATACATTATGGAAGAGTTTAAATAAATAAATACCTAAAAACAATAGAAAATGTATGCAGGCAAAATGGTAGATATGAATAAATAAATACAAAATATTTAATATAAAGCAAGTTGTGTTGCACTGAAAGTTTAAGGGATCAATTAAAACGGAAAATCAGTTTGACACCAAAAATGAACATGACAAAATAGGAGGTGCCGGAGTTGAAAAAATGCACGGAAAATTAAACCCTACCACTGAAAAGATTGCAGAGAAGTTTAAAAAAAAAATTAAGTTATGACAATGTAACTACAGTTTTTGGTTGAAAAGGTTCTGATTTATGCCCAACAGAGTGAATTTGATTTTACTAGTGGACTCTCTGGTATTCACTTAAACTGGTTACCAGTAAAATAATATATAACTATTTGACCCGTACGAATATTTTGCATGTTAGGAGTAGGCCTACTTACATGATTTAATTAAATAACCTACGTTTAATTATTTATGATGGTTTAATTTGACAACACTTTATAACGCTTTATGTTGATTTAATTTGATTGATTTCCGTGCAACTTGCACTTGCAACATAATAGAATGTAAAACATTTAAATATCAGCTGTTATGTTAGTTAAACAGATTGTTAATTTAAATTAATAAATTTGTGTTTCTTACCGTCATCGTAATCCAATTCTTACTTTAAGAAACGTGCTACAGCTGTTTCACGATTAATCACATTTTCAAACACTGTACACGAAAGACATTAAAATATAAAACACACACAGTTCACACACGATAATTCTACGTTCATTGGGATGTCGCCAAAAATAAAACAGCACACAAAAATACACAAAACGTCCGACATATTTACAACTTGTTGGCCAACAGAATACATTACAATTAATTATTTAAAATGTTAGACAGCTGATAATCAGGATTGCCAACTGCGAAGAACGGTTATCCCTACAACGACTAATTCCATACAGCCGACTTGATTATTTCTTCATATATAGGGTTAGCTGTAAAATTTACTTGGGAATTTAAAATTTGTGTATGTTCTTTTCTTAAGCTGTTAAAAATTTCCAGGCTATTGATGTCACTGTATTTGTGGTCAGTATTAACTATGTGGTCGTGTTATAGGGAGTTCGTCGGATATGTATTGAGGGATTTTATATGCTCTTTATATCTTTTTGCAAAGCTGCGTCCTGTTTGGCCTATGTAAAATGATTCGCATTCGCCACACTTAAGTTTGTAAACGCCAGTCTTGTCTAAAGTTGGGATATTAGGAACGTTTGTATTATTAACTGAGAGTTATTTTTTGAGACTGTTAGGTTTGAATGCTACCTTGTTTACTAAAGGTGCTGTGGGCTATTGTTTCAGCAAGTATGATACATACTTCTTGTTGATAGGTTTCTTAATCACGTCCGACCTGCTTTTAAGCTTTCGGTGTAATTTATCGATGATATCTATTATGGATGTGTCGATACCAGATTTTTCGATTCTTGATACCGATACCGATACTTTGAAAAATCGATTCTCGATTCCCGATACCGATACCTACAAAAAAAAAAAAAATAAATAAAATGACGAATGTCCGCAAAGAATACGACGTCCGAATATTATTAGCGCTAATTTTATAAAACGCCGGCGTTAAAAATAATTGAAGTACCACAGTAAATGCCCGCAAAAAATCGATGCCCGAATATAATTAGTACCAATTTTATGAACTACTATTGGTGAAATGTTATTAAAAATAAAATGACGAATGTCCGCAAAAGAATACGACGTCCGAATATTATTAGCTTTAATTTTATAAAACGCGGCATTCAAACGCAATTTAATATACAACAGCGTATGTCCGCGAAAAAACCTACTCCCGAAAACAATTTAATGTCCGCATAAGAAAATACAATTAACCTAGTCAAATGAAAAACACGTGAGAGTTTCAGTAACGAAATATCAGAATGCGTTGCAATTTAAAATAAAACAAGTTTTTAATTATTCGGAATAATATTTTTTACGACTGACTATGATTGCGTTACTCGGAATATCATATGTTTTGTTTCTGAACGTTCAATTCGGATAAGTTCAGAAATAATCGGAACTTCAATCATGGAAAATTTGATAAGACGGCGTATGTTTAGTCCCGCCGAAGTCTGAACAACTTGTTAGAACAAAGTACTGTAATATCAAGTTAATAACGCTGTGTGTAAATACTTACAGTAGCCTATTCAGTTTTAGTGCAGTGTTTTATTCATTAAATTAAAATATTTCGTCGATTTGTTCGGGTAATTAAATTGTGCAGGCCTACTCACTTACAAAGGGAGGCCAAAAGCGCTCGACTGACTCAACAGCCACCGCTGTTGCGTTGAGCGCCCAAACTCCCTGAAGTTTACAACTCGGCTGATTTTGCGAGTAAAAACCTTTAAATTCGGAATTACGTGCACGACGTGCAGTACTGTAATGTACTTATTTATTTACAGTACATTTCCGCTTTCGGATAATCGACACTATACTGAATTAACATATTAATTTGATTAAGTTTAGTTAGTTGAGGATATGTGGAAACTTAACCGGAGTAGGCTAGTCTTTTCAGCAATGACATCGAAGTGTGGCAATATTTTATAATAGACGTTGAAAGTGATGGACTTTTGTCTGTAATTTAATTTAGCTGAATACTTGTATTTAATTATCTGTACACAACATACTTAATCATTTCAGTATTCAAATTAAATCTTATACTTTACTCTTAAATTCTTGTTAAATTCCTTGAATAATAAATAGAACCGATTTGACTCTAGAACCGGGAACAAAAAAAAAATGGAACCGACCCATCTCTAAATAAAAAGTAAAACAAAGGAATTCCGTTCGGACTTCCAAAAAATCATAAATCACGGGTAACGTAAGTCGAAGTCCCAACAAGTTTTACCCGACTTCAAACAAAAAAAATTATTACTTTAAAGTTTAAATACTTTTGTTACCGATCTATAAAATGTGTTATTTTTCTTCACAATAGACACCCTAATTCTATAGACACGATAACAAACGAATCCATAAGTGTTTGACCTTGAGCCTACTCTAGACTTCTTGTGTACAAATAACAGCCTACGCATGAATAAAAATAAAACAATAAGCGTTTACTTATGAAAGGAAACAATTGCCTAAAACATTTTACTGGAGAAAATGTCCACTTACATAAAATTAATAATGTTTTACATTTTCCCTACTGATATTTATTGTTAAATGCTGAATTGAGTTAAAATACAGAGAATGCGATTGCAAATACCGGAGATTACATTCACGGAGTCTATACGAGAACGGGCAGTTCTGACAACTGAGTATCTCTTGGTATCGGTATCGAGTTTCGGCTATCGATTCTCGATACCGATACCAAAGCTAAAGTATCGGTGGTATCGAGAATCGACCCATCCCTAATATCTATACTGTAACCATTTTCCTGCGCAATGAATTTAATAGTGATAAAATAACTAAACAAATTGTCTTGTCCGCAGGAGTTGGTAGTGGCTTTACAGTGGATGGTGTTGGACTTTGAGAACTCGTTCCTCTCCGTAGCTCTACAGGAATTGAGAGACGGCTCCCAAGTTGTTGTTGCTACAGGTAATACAATGTTATGTTACTTAGCCTAATCCATGTAACCTACTGTTTATTAGCTAAGCTAAGTAGCTTTGTTTTGACTGACTGAAGGTACAAATTTGAAGGTGTATTCTTAAACACTCATTAAAGAAAGATTTTACAAAATTTTGATTTTAAAGCGTAATAATTAATAACAAAAATTCGGATTTTATTCTCTGCCCTAAAAAAGGTAAAACATGTGATTCTGATCAAAACCTTGTCACAATTCTAGGTCAGGCCTATACTGAACCAACACACGTTTCTTGAAGGTTTTTA
Organism: Philaenus spumarius; assembly: GCA_018207615.1. Classification (NCBI taxonomy): domain Eukaryota; kingdom Metazoa; phylum Arthropoda; class Insecta; order Hemiptera; family Aphrophoridae; genus Philaenus; species Philaenus spumarius. The sequence continues at coordinate 205,277 of JAGFPH010001376.1, forward strand.
CATTCATTACCATTACGAACAACTTAGCAAATTTAGAATCAGTTAATCATTGTTCAGAACCAACAGCATTTTTAGGTTAGGTTAATCTAATAATATAAATAAAAAGGATGTATGTATGGATGTGTATGTTATTCCAGCACAGCTAGATAGAAAGCATAGGTTAATTTGTTCCAAGCATTGTACACTTACGACTTACTATATTGAAAAAGATATTTTGAGAGTAAAACAGCACTCCTAGGAGTGAGGTGGGAAATGGGATGCATATGAAAAAACCATCCGAAACGACTGTTATTAGCATGTTATTGATAGCCTATAGTTTTCAAGGTCGTTGAAGTGAATAGTGACGCTACAAAAATATTTTAATCCATATTTTGAGCGGCAAAAACTAAAAACTGTTCCGTAGTAATGCATGAGTAGTCTATAACTGAGGCAAAACTTTTGGCACTTCTCCTGTCACAAGTTGCAGTAGTATTTAGGCCTATAACAAAATAATAACACTCGAATGAAACGCTAAAAGGTAAAAAAGATAATTTTAGTTTATTACGATTTAACTCATATACTACTTACTCGATTTTAATGAAACTCTGTTAGCGTTTTAAGGTGAAAAGCATCCTATCATT
>JAGFPH010001376.1:206296-263541 GCA_018207615.1 Philaenus spumarius
AAAAGCTACAATAAGTCACAAGACGGAAGTAAGTACCATAATTATATTATCTATGTGACTTGGATACTTATACTCAAAAATGAGTTTAAATAACCTTACATCCTATCATTGCCTGAAATACTCTGTTTTTTCTACTAGACAAACATCCATTGTCTTCACCATCAGATTGCAAGTCAGGTACTCTAGCACCTCAGCTTCATGGTTTTGATGAAACTTTTACTGATGTAATAAGCATTGTCTTCTGAGTAACATGAACTATCTTATGTCGATAGTACGCCGATTCCTACGTGGGCGACAAGAGTGACGTGACACAAACGAGCGGAGCGACATCAGCGATACTCTCGTACCGCAAGCATTAGGTAGATTATTGTGTTCTATGTGGAGTGGCGACACCGGCGATCATATCCTTGAGCTGATCTTATCCCAGATGCTGGCATCGGTGGTTAAGTCTGTATCATTGGCGTGTACTTCGTGCGCTATAGAGCGACACAACACGATCTACCGCAGCGACAAAATACAAACTGATTTGAAATTTCAAAATTTTGCTACGGTCGTGAAGTAGAACGCTCTAATGCATTTACATTTGTTTGTTAATTCAAAAATCACTCGTCTGCTCTGGTCGCCCATGTAGGAATCGGTGTTAACAGGTGGCCAACTCTTTCGTCCTAATTTAGCCATAGTTATTAATTGGTGGGCTGGACATGACTCACCAAAAGTCCACCGATTCCCGGTCACTTTGCATGGACACAATTAGCTGGACATTATAATAATTATTTACATATTTGAATATAAATAATACCACTCCCGGTAATACAAACAGTGCCTTTTGTTGTCCCCAGTTCTGTCACAAGCATCTAGATCGTTTGGCCTTTCGTTAAATCAAATAGTTACAATTCCGTTCAAGGTTACTATCATGGGCTCGTCACACAATAATAAAGTTTTTTAAATTCTAATAAATCTGAAGCTTGTTTTTAAAAATTATTCAAGAAATTTGTGTTTGAATTTATATAATTAATTTAATTGAGATTTAATACTAATTGTCTTTAATTGACCTTAAAGCAGTGTTAATATTTTCATGTTTTATGGTCATTTTTCCTACTTAACCTGTTATCATCTTAGGCTTAAACACCTAGGAGTGTTGTTTGACACAAATATGACATTGACCCACCAAGTCCGAGAAATGGTGTGTAAGACAGAAAGGGGTGGTGTGGGATGTCAGAGGTCCTACCTGTAAGGGAAAAAATCCTAATGGTGGTTGCATATGCTGTACTGTTACACGCTGCGTCTGTATAGAAAACAACTACGTAGAAAGATAAATACAAAAAGTTGGTGACTGCGGTTCAAAGAAGAATGTCGTTATAGATCATCAGTGCATAAAGAACTGTGAGCACCACTGCTACGATCGTATTGGTCCTGGAAGCAAAATAGTGACGTGTACATATCAAAGAAAGAGCGTCGTTCATTAGGAGCGTCATGTTAGCTTCTTGACAAGAAAGGTGGTTAGTAGTTGAAGCCAGTTGATTAAAGCGCCAATACCAGACTAGGTAACATGGATAAACAAAAACGTTGGAGATTTAAACTACAACGGGTATGGAGAATTTGGTATTTATCTACATAGATTTTATATGAGAAGTAACTCGTTGTGTGTATACTGTGGAAGCTTCTGTGGTTGGTGTTCTACAGCTGGTTGAACAGATGCTAAAGGCAAGGAAAGAAGATCGGATGTCTGATCAGCAAATATATAATGGCTGTAATGCAGTAAAAGGAAGAAGAAAGCAGAAGAGATGAAATGGTTGCCATCTGCAGTGATGAGGGAGTTTTAGCCAATAAGAGTTCGGTATTACGGATGTTTAACAAGGTTTCCTTGAGAATTTCCTTCCTCGAAGTATATGAATCAAATATCCAGTCCTGAAGGAATGGTCACAAAGATACTAGGGTTAGGTTAACTTTGGATAGAAGGGGGGAAGTAAAGACTTAAAACAGGTATTAACATTAGGAGCTATATCGTCATTGACTCTATCAATTCTGTTGTATTCAACAATATGTTCATATTTAGTTATTAAATTCACAGATTCAAATAGCAAATCAGTATCACTTTCTTCTTTCGATTATCAGTAAAAGTCCTAATTGTTTTCACTATGCCCTGACATTATATTACTACGCCCTGTTGTCAGTAATATAGGCAACAGTTCACAAGTTTACTGAAAACTATCAAAACAAATACTGAAAAAACTGATGACTTAAATTAAAAATTAAGGTTATAAAAATAATTAGAAACTAAGAATATGATTAAACTGACTAAAGATTAACACACAAACTTACAAACACCTAGCCTGAAGTATAACCTCAAAAATTGATCCCAAAATCTGCAAAATTTGATTCAAACTTTGAAATAGCGATAAAAATCAATGAAGAAATATTCCTTTATTTATTTTGAATATAAATATCCATATCCTGATGCCATTTAGTAAACAATAAATGGACTAAATAGAGTACCGACAGTTTGTTTCGTGGCCCATTACGGTCCTCCCTAGTTATTTCATTCATAGATTGTTTTGTTACTAAACGTATCGTTTATTTTACTAGCTATGTTGTGTTATATTTCTCTCCCCAGATGTGCTGTCGGACGTTGGGCTGGCGGCCATGACCTCTTCGCTCAGAAGAAACACTTCCCGAGACCGCCTCAAGATGTTCGCAACTGGTGCTAATTTCTTCGGCATGACTGAAACGGATTCATCACCTCACTCCAACGATCGGCTGAAGCGTGTTTCATCATCGTCTTCGATCAGCAGTCTCGGTATGGGTCAAGATTGTAGTTGCGTAGATATTGTGAAGGGAGGCTGGAAGATTGCCTTTGGGTTGAGAATGGTTGGACATGAAAACAGAATAAAGTATATACCAGGTAACCTTTGGAAGTAATGACTTGTCTGCAGCGATGTCGTTGTGTTCGTTGCTACTCTTCAGCTCTGTTCTGGTGGATGAACCGTTAGGGGATTTACTGATTTTTGCTGTTTATACCAGTTGCATAATTCTTCCACTTCATTACCGTACGATTATTTGTAAAATCCACACTAGTATTTTAGAAATGAATTGAATCCTACAGAGGACAAAGTTTGGTATCACAAAAAATAAATAGGCCTCCTGATGAGTTGTTTGAAAGGACTTAGATATGAACTATTTTTTTTTTTTTTTTTTTTTTTTAGTTTTCAACCCTTTTCTTATTTTGCACTCCCCATTGTTGGAACCCCCAGGTCTCATTTAATATGCAGTACTCTAGTAACTATTACAATTAATTATACTACTGAAAAAAACATTTCTTCCAGACTATTATTTTCTTTTAGTACAATACTAAAGCTAATGAAAATACAAAAAATACAATAAAAATTACTCACATAAAGTTTAGTAATCTAGTAATGTACAAATCCAGCCTGTTGAACTGTTTTTTATTCGTTCTCTTCATCGCTGAATATCAAATTGTCATCTAAATATTTCTCCAAATATTGATCAATATTTTTTGTCATAGGCTACACTAAACTATTTCCACTCATATTCACTTTCCCCTAATTATACTCATAACTCTCACAACAATTTAAAGTAACCTCGAAACAGTAAACAGCGGCACGGTTATAACTACGATGTGATACTGCGGCAGTAGACAAGAGTCGAACAGCTGACGATCATTCACAGAATAATAAATAAGAAAGTACTGTCGTATATTTGTTCATCATTAACGCACAGAATATACTGAGTACAATCGATTACATAACTACGAACGGTAATTTCATGCAAAGTCGTAGATAGTATCGTAAAAAAACTATGTCGGTCAGCAGACGACATAAGAGTTAAAAGGGTTAGTGTAACCTTTCTTTTCAGTATTCCTATGGTCACTGGAAAATTTTTCATTACATTGAGCTCCCCGATGATAGAAATAGTGAGAGGTCTTCCTTTGCTCCGGTTGCCAAAACCTAGTTTTTTTTTCATAATAACATCTCCAGAAGTGTGTTAAAAATCTAAAAAATCTAAAAAAATACTTTTAATTCTACGCCAGCCAGAGCCTGCCTCGGCAGCACTACCCAAGAGAGCCAAGGCTTAAACCAGACAATGTTCTTAAATTATACATTGTATTTTTTTTTTTTTTTTTTTTTTGTATTTATCAATCAATCTCAGTGGTTTTTCTTTTGTTTTTCAGCCAATTAAATCTACTTTATAATTGTTTGAAAAATAATAAATATTTATCCGTGTTTGTATTTTTTTAATCATGCAAAATCTTTGAGAAAAATGTTTTTCACGAAACCTCTAGCGACCCATTACGAAAACACCTGGGGGTTTGCAAACCCTAAGTTGTGAGCCGCTGATGTACAGGGTCTGAAGTAGGTTTCTTTGTCCGAGATCTTCATCGCCGAATCATATAATATGTTGGATTGGAACTGTAACTTGCTATTTAGCTTGTTGTTTATTGTTTTTCTGCTGCAATAGAAATGTTTTCAATTTGTCCATACATGCCGCTAAAACTTCGCAACCCACCTTCGCAGCCTCATGGGTGTTATATGGTGCTCTTCATCCCATATACATGAAGAAGGTTTAGGTTTGGAATTGCAGAGGTTTGGGTTCGGAGAGGATGTCAAAAGAGCACTTTGCACCAATGAACTTCTTATGGGAAGTCGGTGAAGGAGCTGGGAATCAAGTGCGGAGACTGGACAGAATGTTATAGAATGTTCCAGACTGTTGTGGACCATCAAAGGGATTTCCTGTTACTGAACGTTCAAGTTCATTCTAGAAACCGGAACCAGGCTACAAAGCTAGAGACCTAAACTTGACACATATTACTCTTAAGTTGTATATATAGGAGAGAAAATCATTTTTATTTTCTATTTGCATTTAAGGTGGAAAATATTTTAGGTAAAATGTACTTATAGACGTGAAAGCACCTTTGTCTGGCGGAAAATGTGGATTTTGCTCTTACTGGTGCTTAGCTGTTGATTTGTGTAAGCCTAAATGGGAAACATAGATTGATTTGGATGAAACTCACTATATGTTTTTGTGCCAGTGAACTCTTAATATCTACCCGATATTTCTTTCATTTATTTATTCTTAACCGCGAACCAAGTCGTGTTAGTAATTGTATAGATTATCCAGAATTTAGCCTTAACTCGGTGGTCAGATAATATTGCTTCGGCTTGGTGGATAAGGCTTGCTTGTGTTACCCAAGGCAATCTCTTCTAACCTTCTTTTATATTTGCTTTATATTTAGATTTAAGTTGTAATTTATTAAGGGGTGGATACCCTGTCCGCCATATTGAATCTGATTCCCTTAAGAGCATTGCTACAGAATATGTCTTTTTTCCATTAATTCGTGGAATAAATTTAAAAATTTGGTTTCATTTTGAAGCACTGTCATATGCGGATGTTGATTGCTGAATACATTTTCAAAAACCGTTTTATTGTTTTCATAAACGTATGATATAAATAGTAAACTTTATTAATTTTTTACTTAGTTGCAAAAAGAGATGTTGCAAAAAACCTTAGCAATCAACACTCACAATTTATTTTGGTCAAACTGAATTGTGAAAATTTTAAAGAAATTTAGTTGATCATGTTTTCTGTTTCAACAATACTTGGCTCACTGTGGCCTATGAATTCCTGAAGCGATACACTCCTATTCAATGTAGTTGTGCCTTAACAAAAATACCTTAGTTTTGCGTTTACTGCTCGCAGTCCTTTCTTTGCTCAACGTTTAAGTGATGACACGCATTTCGTCCAGGCACTTAAACAGTGACCAAAGAAAGGACTGCAATCAGTAAATGCAAAACTAAGGTATTTATAAATATCATTTCCAGTCCAGTAAGGCAAACACCAAACATAAAAAATACATTATACACGAATACGTGTACCAATACATTTTATTTGGGATAGAGTGTCTACTGATCACAGACATCCCAGAAAGTCATTACATTTTTACTTCAATAAAGTTATTTGATAGTTAAATCCTTACAAGAAACATATTTCTTTCAATTTTCAACACTGGTAACTCCAGATCGAGGGAACATAATAGCCTCTCTCAAGTTATGCTTCTTTGTTAGCGAATATGAAAAATTCATCATATATCCTATCGACTTTGGTCTTGTATTAGATTTAGAATGCCTAATAAACTTGTAGGCCTGTGCGAGCCTAGATTTTTTAGTTCGAGCCGAGCCGAGCCGAGCTTTTTATATAGCTCACGAACTCAAGCTTTTGATGAGCCGAGCTTTCTTATTACTTACTTCAATGTAGTACTAGGTAACAATCGGGGATTAAAACGATAAATACTTAATTTTAACAGCACGAGAGTAAAAAAAGTAGGCCTAATATATATGTATTATTTACATTCTTATTTTTTAGTCTGGGGACCATGATCAGTGCTCACTTATTACATCCAACAAAATTAATGAGCTCCCGAAGTTTTTGTATATCGTCGTGAATCACCCTGTATTTAAAGTTTTTAATGACACCTGAAAACATGTTTTGGGGACCATGATCAGTGCTTACTGCACTCACTTTGGGTGCTCACTTTGGGTTTTGGGTGCTCACTTACTACACCCAACAAAATTAATATTGCATTGTCATCGGTCCTTGATAAGTGTGCAAAGTTTCAAATCAAATTAATCAATCCGACGTTTTGAAGGGGGTGAAAATCACGTCATGTTCTGGGGACCATGATCAGTGCTCACTTACTACACCCAAAAAATTAATATTGCATTGTCATCGGTCCTTGTTCTTCATATATACTATACACAAGGATATATATATAGAAGTTTTCACTTCAATAAAAGTATTCAGCTAAGTTAAATTACGGACAAAAAGTCACTCTCAACGTCTATTATAAAATATTGCCACATTTTCGATGCCATTGATGAAAAGACTAGCCTACTCCGATTAAGTTTCCACATATCCTCAACTAACTAAACTTAATCAAATTTATATGTTAATTCAGTAGAGCGCCGATTATCTGAAAGCAGAAATGTACTGTAAATAAATAAGTACATTACAGTACTACACGTAATAATTCCGAATTTAAAGTTTTTTACTCGCATAATCAGCCGAGTTGTAAACTTCAGGGAGTTTGTGCGCTCAACGGAACAGCGGTCGCTGTTGAGTCAGCCGAGCACATGGCCGACCGTTGCTGTCAGTCGTTAGTGAGTTCACAGTGAATTTGTGAATTTAATTACCCGAACAAATTGGTTATCAGAAGTCCCTCGGTCCCAATTTGTTTCTAAAAATCGGCGCTCTTCTGTATTAACTAATTGCGGTAACTAAAACTCTGCACTAAAACTGAATACTGTACGTATTTACACACAGCTTTATTAACTTGATATTACTTTGTTCTAACAAGTTGTTCAGACTTCGGCGAGACTGACGCCGTCGAATGAAATTTTCGATGATTGAAGTTCCGATCATTTCTGAACTCATCCGAATTGAACGTTCAGAAACAAAACATATAATATTCCGAGCGTTAACGCAATCCTAGTCAATCGTAAAAAAATATTATGCCTAATCAGATCCGAATAATTTTATTTGACACTTTTTCTTGCGTAATTATTTTAATCATTTATTTTTTTTTAACTTTTACAGGGTGTCTACCGGTCACGGATGTCACGGATGTCCCGGAAAAGACACGGATTTTAGCAATGTGTCACCGATGTCCCGGAAAGTCACTTAATTTTCATAAACTGTCACCGATTTTTTCCAAAGCTTATTTCGTCAAAGAATTAATTTGTTGTTCTCGATAAAAATGAACATCAAAGACGAATTAATTCAATTTTAGTTACGATTCGTCACTTTAAGTTAGTACGTTACAACATATTGCGTGTTAAAATGCAATGATTCAGTTCCACGGCGTTTTAGTAGTGGGCTTCATAACCTAATATCTTGCCGTTGAGTCGTCTTTTGCTTTTTTGTCACTTCTTTCTTCTGGAAATACCCATGTTATCCGCATAGTGGTGACAGTCGAAAAACAATTATTTGTGGAACCTATTACTGCACTTAATATAGGTAATATTGGTAACGTATTGCCGTTGCCGTTTCGTCGTCTCGTCTTTTTATACTGTATCGGTTCCCAGTACCCATGTCGTTATCTCATTAAGGTGACAATGTAGACTATTATTTATAGAACCTAATACCGCTGAACTACTGAACCAGTCACTCGTAGTGCAAAATATATAAATAATCAAGTTACAAAAATATTAGGTTGTTTTGGAAACGTGTTATAAAAGTATAAGGTCCAAAACAGCAGTGCTAATAACGTGATACCACATCAAATATAATTGTTTTTCGTAGAAACTGATGCATTTAAAACGCGTGTATTTTTACCTGCTTCGTTCTTTTGATTTTTGTAAAAGCAAATTCTAGTTCTAAGTTACTTTGAGTTGAACGCAAAACGGCAAACGAAACTGATAACCGCTTCTTTTGGTTTTGAAATCACAGAGGCAGTGAAAAGTAACAGGTATGTCGGTCGGCGCACAGTCTTTCTTTTTCGTGACAAGTTGTTTACAGTTTGTTTAACGTTCGATTGAGATTCGAGTTGTGTTGCGTTTTTTGTAAAAAGTGAATTGGTGAAATTTGTTGTGTGATAAATGTGATTCAGTTAAAAAGACTACAATGTCACGGAAATCTCGATTTCAAGATTTCTTGACAAGTTGTTTACAGTTTGTTTAACGTTCGATTGAGATTTGAGTTGTGTTGCGTTTTAAGTAAATTGTGACTAGAATAAAATGCTGTACGTGGTTTTTGTTTGTAAAAAGTGAATTGGTGAAATTTGTTGTGTGATTCAGTTAAAAAGACTACAATGTCGCGGAAATCTCGATTTCAAGATTTATGGCTTGAGGACGAAAAGTTTAGGTTATGGCTAAAACCGGGAAAGGACATATACGCAGGGTTTTGTTCCCTGTGCAAAAAACAGGTTGATGTTAGTCATTCAGGCATTAATGCCTTAACATCTCATCTAAAGGGCCAAAAACATAGCTCTTTAGAGAATAATCTAAAAAGTGGAAAACAACTAACAATGTTTACTTATAGGCCTAAGCCTGTAAGTAGTTTAGATGGTGAAGGACATAGGCCTAGTTGTAGCTTTGGAGTTGGACCTAACCTTAGTAATAGTTATAGTCCTACTGTAAGTGGTGGTGGACCCTTGCCTAGATTAAACTGTCCTAGTAGTGTTGATTGTAGTAACAGTTTGGCCAGTTGTAGTAACAGTACAAGTAACATGCATAGTGTAAGCTCTAGTTCAGTTATAGCATCAGGAATTTCAGGAACCTTTTTGTCTAATAGCAGTGTTATTCAGGAGCCTAATCATAGGATTTCAAGTTTCCTTGTTAACGACAGTGTCACAAAAGCTGAAATTATGTGGTCAACTTTTTGTGTACAATCCCATACCTCTACTAGATTTGGTGGGGTAGCAACCGATATTTTTAAGTTAATGTTTCCCGACAGCCCTATTGCTAATCGAATGCAGTTAAAAAAAGATAAAATATCTTACAGTATAACTTATGGACTTGGGCCATACTTTTCTAATATGGTTTCAGATAATGCAAGGAAAAGCCCTTTTTATGCGTTATCTGTAGATGAGAGTCTCAATGACATTTGTCAAAAAAATCAGATGGATGTAATGATAAACTATTGGGATGATGAAAAAAATGTTGTTTGTACTAGATATTTAAACTCTTTATTTCTCGAAAGATCTGCAGCTGTCGACTTATTAGAAAATTTAAATACCTGTATTGAAGAAAAAAACTTACCTCTTGAAAACCTAATTCACCTTTCAACTGATGGGCCGAATGTAAATTTGAAACTAATTTTTGATTTGAAGAATCATATGAGAAATACTCTTATTAGTAGCAAAGAAGTATTAGATATCGGCACTTGTTCTTTGCATATTGTCAACGGATCGTATAAGACTGCCCATACAAAAGTAGGCTGGAAACTAAACGAATTTTTAAGGGCTATATACAGGTTATTTAAAAACTACCCATCAAGGAGATCCATATATTGCCAGATCACTGGTTCTACTATGTTCCCAAAAAAGTTCTGCGCTGTTAGATGGACTGAAAATTCTAGCGTAATTCGCAGAGCTTTAGAGATAATCGGAAATCTTAAAAAATATGTTACAGAAATAAAGGATCCTCCTGCCACAGAAAACTTTGAGATTGTTAAGACATTTTTAATAAATGACCACGCACTTGAAGCAAAATTACATTTTTCAGCTATGATTTCTGAAGAACTGGAGGAATTTTTAACATTATTCCAAAAGAATTGCCCCCTCCTCCCTTTTCTTCACCAAGAAGTCTTTGCGTTGATGCAAAACTTAGGGTCTAGATTTATCAAAAAAGCTATAATTGAAACAGCTGTGACATCAACAAAACTTAAAAAGATAGATGTAACCAATGGTGACAACCTCCTTTTTCATAATTCAGTAGACGTAGGATTCGGTGCCACAGCATGTCTAAAAAATATGAAAGAGCTCCATTGCCAGGAATTCCAAAGAGATTGCAAAACGTTTTTAACAGAAATGTATAAAAAGCTTATTGAGAAAAGTCCCCTTAATAAAAGATTTGTTTTGGGGGCAACTTGTTTGAATCCAACTGTCATGTCCAATGAAACCTTAAGAAACTCAAGAATTAAGGTTGCGATAGAAGAATTGGTGGCTCATTCCCAACTGTCACCTGCTGAGGGTGATGTTGTTATGCGGGAGTACAGGAAATTTGTGTCAAATCAACAAGCGCAGGAAAAGTTTAAATCTTTCAACTGGAAAAAAGATAGATTGGATGTAATGTTTGGAGAGATATTAGACCAACTCAACCCTAACGAAATCAGCAACCAGCTGAAGTCATTCATTAAGATGATTTTAGTGTGTTTTCATGGAAACGCTGCGGTAGAACGAAGTTTTTCTTTCAATAAAAACTTCTTGGTTGAAAATTTACAAGAACAGTCTCTGGTTGCTCAGAGGGCAGTACATGACCATATTAACAGTCTCTCAGGTGAGATTGAATAGTTTTTTTTTCTAAATAAACATTTATTAATTATATTTCATGTTGCCAATATTAAATGGGTCTAACCCAGATGGCTTTTCTGTCAACCTTTAAAAAATCAAGGTTTTTGTAAAACCTTTTAAAAATTTTTTAACAACAGTGAGTCCTGTTGATGGTATTTTTAAGAAATTAGTAAACTTAATTTTTTGTGAGCTGATTTTTTTGGAATTTATATTGCCTGTTTATTGAATTCGGATGTTGGTAGGCAACAAAGACCAAATTATTAACTTTTATATCTTTGTACCCTAGCAGCAGAACAAGCAGATTAACAATTTGTGATTTTTGTAGGGGGTATTTCTTCTTTAGTGGTTACCAAACCAATGATACTGGCATATAGAAATGCTTCAGCTAGGAGGAAAGAAGCTCTTAAATCAAAAAAAGAAAAGGAAGATGAAGTCATGGGTGCCAAGAAAAGAGCAGCTCAGGAGCTGAAGGAGCTCAAACAGAAAAAACAAAGACTGCTTGAGGAGCAAAGTGAACAACTGTCTGCTTTAGAAGCTCAGTTGAAATCCCTACAGAAGGCGATGTAATTTATTGTGTGCTGTGTAAATTGTTTGTACATATATCTACTCTTTATAAGTTAATAAAATAAGTAGGACTGTGTAAAATAGGAAATCGTTTGAACAGTGGAAATAGATTGCAATTACCGAACATAGAACTATGTATTGCGATGAACTTTATAAAGGTAAGGTAGGCCTATATTATAGTCTGTATCATTACTTTAATGTTGCAAAAATTTTTAGAATTGTTTTCCTAAATTAAAACTCCTAATTTTTAGTCTATATTAATTAGGGTACTAAAATTGTATCTACCACTTTATCCAAATAGCTAAAATTGAATTAATTCGCAAAAATCATTTAGTCCGGTGTCACTGATTTTTATAAATAGTGTCCCCAAATGTCCCCGAAATGTCACCGATTTTTTAAATAGCTTACTAGTAGACACCCTGTTTTATGAATAATAAAGGTATTATTGATTGTTATAATCACTGATAGTAAAAAAATAATAATTTAGGCATAAATATTAATTTACAAAGGCTACATTATCTGATGAAATGAGTGCATCAAACCGGCATTCACGTCCACCATCGCCACACGATCGAGCTAAATTGCAACGTATGTCGCGTTCAGATAAACTAACGCGAAGAGTTTAGTTTTATAATAACCGAAAATGTGTGAATAATTTTTTTTTCTCTTTTGTTTTGTACCATTATAAAGGGGTCGTTTCAATTGCCGAATTCACGTCAATATTCGACATCAATCGGGTCCGGTTCTAGAACCGACTTTTTAGCTCATCGGTTCTCGGCTCCGATTAAAAAGCTCGACTCGAATTTTTTTGAACTTTTTTTATTTTTGAGCCGAGCCGAATACTAAAAAGCTCGGCGTTTGAATACTCGCACAGGCCTACTATAAATGTTTTACTTTGAAACAATTTTACTAGTACCTTGAATTTATTGAATTTTCGAAAGTGAAAAGATACATTTATCCCATTTCCGGAAGTTTTATTTTGAAATCACTTCTTCTTGGTGAGCACCTACTGTATGGTCCCAACCTCCATACAAAATGTCAGCGCTCTAACTGTTGCCGTTCTAAAGATACATGTTGGTGAGTGAGTGAGATTTGACTTTTATGCACATTTTGGAAATATGTTTTATCTCTTCTTATCGATTGAATAGCCTGAATCTTAACGAAGTCTGGATCTATGTTAAAACCTTAGCATAAATATAATGCGAAATCTACAAGTAGATGTCTAAAATCTGTCAAAAGAACTTAGGCCTAAATCTAAATAGAAAATACATCAGAAGCAAAAGTACAGGTTTGACCATTGGCCTAGTGGCTTGTGTATTCATTTTTTACTTTTTATTGCGAGTGATAATATAGACGGAAAAGCTTACAATAGTTCGATTCGAACCCTACCGTAGGTTTGCCGGCTTAGCTGTCGCAACTCTCTAACAAGACTTGGTACTTACACTTGAAATGTTGTGTATTATAATTATTTTAACACACAAATAATTATATGAAACCAATAAAATTTTTATTTGTTGCAGGCAACAACTGCGGTACTCTGAGCAATCTACCGACTCTGGCTTTTGGCAGTGTATATATGAAAATGTGGCACGGTTTGGCAACTCTGGACGCAGATCCGTTCCCAGGCGTAGCACAGATGTCACGAACTATTACAGATTACATTCGAGACCAGGTAAGACATTGATTAATCTAAAATATATCGCACTACAATAACATCCGCGGACTTATCAAATCAACTGGCAGTCTAGATTTGCCCGTTACCGGTAGGGCACGGGATATTTTGGCCGTAGTAACATACGTGCTACTAACATTTGTGTGTTGTGTTTTTTAATTGTTTTAACTTATGTGATGACCTCGATTGAGTGATTTCACTGTTTTTGTACGGCCTAATGATGGAAACACAGAGTTTCGAAACCGCGGTAGCTTTTACAAGGTGCGTAATTAGACCACGAGATGGTGTACTATAGGTACAATCTTCTTGTGTTAAGCATGTGGTTCGGTGGCTATAGTACATTAATGAAAAAAAATAAATGAAATGCAGGTACAAAGGTGGTTGTTAAAGTGTCATCGAGGCTTGTTTCATTCTAAACTTTTGGTGTGCTGTTGGTTGCGCACAAAGTGAATCATCTTCCAAGATATATATTTATATACTGAGTGGATCCTATTCTTCCGCATCTTCCAGGCAATGATAACCACCCAGGTTTTTCGCCTTAAAAAAAACATTTTAAAGTAGGCTTTTTTCTTCAGCATTCATTTCTAGCCGTGAATTCGTTTTATATAAAATCTACAAGGGTCGTCCAGAAAGTAAAGAACGTTTTGGTAAAAGTAAATAAAAACTAAAGACATTAATATAAAACTTTATTTACATAGTCACAATACCTCTACTTTTCAATGTAGTCGCCATAGTTGTCAAGGCGTTACGTATTGCAACGTGGAACCAGTTTTTCAATTCCCATGTTGGACACCTCTACTGCCAAAGATTTCAGCCAGAGACTTGTTTGAGGTCTTCATCGGTTACAAACTGTTTTCCTCCCAAAGATTCCTTTAGTTTGTGAATTTGTGATAATCATTTGGTGTCAAGGGGATGTTCAAAAATTTCCCACTGCAGGCGCTCTTCAGAAGTTCTTGCTGTGTTACGAAAGAACGTGCATTGTCATGAATCAAAACCACCTTTGCCGACAGCATACCACATCTCTTGTTTTGGATGACGCGTTTAAGTCGTTGGAGAGTTCCACAATAGGCTTCTGAGTTTATTGTGTCTCCTGTTTGCATAAACTCGACCTGGAACAAACCCTTTCGGTCTCAAAACATGGTTGCAATCGCCTTTCTGTTGTTTAAATTCTGTTTTTCTTTTCTGGGTTTTGGGGTGAGTTGAGTGGTGCCACTGACACTTGTTTCCAGAGTCTTGTATGAAACGCCTGTTTTTTCTGAAGCTGGAATGTTTTTTAGACTGATTTTAGGTTTAAAAGTTCCAGTTAGAGGCTTGATTCATGATTATAATACCAGATTCGGTCTAATGCTTGTACAACCAAGACATAGATTGAATAAATCAAAAAATTATCATTTATTTTTAGGAATAAAATTTGTTAATAAACTGTCTGCCACGTTTCAAAGCTTGTCAAATAATGATTTGATATATTTTTTATGGTTGGCCGAAAGAGCACCATTGGAGGAATATTTAAATTGCGAAATCAAGTAAGCCTGGGTCATCTGTCATGTTAGTTTTAAGATTGAATGACTAAATACAGAATGTATGTAACAAAGTCTATTGCAATGTTTGTACATGTACTGAAGGACCAATAAATATTCTGTTCTGTATTTCAGTGACACATACTTATTGCCAATGGTTATCTTAATCACGTCCTATCAGCCTATAAGCTTTTGGTGTAACTTATTGCTAGTAGGCTGTCCAATTATTTTCCTGTCCAATTAATTTAATAGTATTTAATTCGATGATATAGTTCTCTCTATTTAATGGTGTAAACGTCTATGTATCAAGAAGTTAAATACACTTGGCAACACTGTTTATCAGCTGACTAATTTTTCAGAAATAAAAAAGTGTGAGTTCTGTTGACCAACAAAAAGGACTATGTTTGACTTTAAATATATATTTGTGATATGTTTAACTGTGTTGTGGGCAGTATTTGACAATGGCTGTTGCATGTTTTAATTTATGAGGACAAGGATAAGAAACCATACTTATAATTTGAATTACATTATCCTAGCAAAAGTGATATTTAAAAATTATTTTATTGCACAAGGTGTCCCCGAACTTTTTGGTCCTCTTTTGTGGATTTGTTCCTGGGATCTAGACAAACATATTTCACAACATAAACATGGGTCTACGGTGCTTATTTTTCATCACGGTTTACCGATTGCGTTCAAACTTAACATGTCGTTATACCTAATAATGATCTATTTTTAAAAAAAATAAGCGATTATATCCAATCATATGTTGGGGGGGGGGGGGGGATGGCGGCCCTATAAAAATGTCAAACCTAAATTACCCAAAAACTGTAAATTTTTTAAAAAATGTCAAGACATCTTTTTTGTAGCCTTTTTGATTCCCTATTGGCTTGTGTAACTGTAAGGATAATAGTTAAGTTATATGTAATAATTGATTTGTTCAACCCGTCATCCTAAACCAACACAGTAAACGCAACAATATTGTGGCCTGATCTTACAAACAAAACAAATGTAATACATATTTTAAGTTGCTCATCAAACCAGTTTTAATCCTTAAATACAAAAAACAAAGTAATTATCAATTTGTTTGTAATAACAACATAACGTACCCATCATATTGTTTTGTTTACTGTATTGGTATATTATGTCAAGTTTGAACTCAATCGGTCAAACTAATGGTCGAACAAAATGGTGAAAAAAAACCGTAGACCCATATATTGTAAAATATGTTTGTCTAGATCCCAGGAACAAATCTTTGAAAGGGGACCAAGGAGTTTAGGGACACCCTGTATATTGGTTTATACAGTTATAAGTACCAAGTATAAGATTTATATTCAGCGTTTTTTATTCAGCTAAAAGTATTCTTACTGATTTAAAGTTAACTGGTGAACTGCACATTTCCCCTGGATGTTAAAAGTGCAGTCCTCTTAATCTCACTACTAGACAATAAGTATCCTTTCTGTGGGATCAACGTTGCACCATGCGATGACTCTGAAATTCAATACTACGAGATTATTACTCAATGATTTTCAACTTTGGTTGAACTTTCAAACTTTGAAACATTCAGCTGTTTACGTTCAAATTCTGGTTCACGGCTGTTGCTCAAAGCTATTTAGGCCTTGTTTGCTATTTATTGTTTGTTTCTGTGTGTGCTTATTTTGTAAAGTGAAAATAGTTTTACAAACAAATTATTATAAATGTAGATTGTATGGATAAAATAAGGTGTAGCGTACATTTTTTTTTTTTTAACGTTCAGGATTCTTTTTGTGTTTAGACCATAACCGGTGAGAATGTAGGTTTGTATGTAAACAGTTGTCAAGAAATTATTTTTGTAGTTCTATAATGGTTAAATTTTGTAGGACCCAAAAATAAATGTTTGTAATGAAGTAACAACAGAACAATAGTATTTTGTGGCATGAGTTGTAAAAATATTAAGATTTGTTTGATAAGAGATGACTGGATATACAGGTCTGTGCTTGGCCAGGACAAGGAATCTTCCAACCCCACAACAAGGAGGAACCCGGATGGTCGGCTTCAGTGTCCTTAGGGCATTTGTTGAGTGTAAGGTTACCAAAGAGTCTAAAATATATTGAGCTTTCAGTAATGAGGGTTTACCTGTAAGTTGAAAATAAATAACCTGTTTAAAAGTGTTTATCTTAAAAACTCATAACTGCAGCAATGTGGAAGGCAATGAAAAGTGATTACAAAATTATAGTAAAAGAAAACAATACCTGAATATTATTTGCGTTAATTTTATGAATTACCACTGTTAAAATACAATAAAGAGCTAGTGACAAGGTGGAACACTTTTTCGGGAATTCGGCTCGAAATGTATAAAACGTTACCCCACACTGTATTTTCAAAATTTTGATCCAAAAATGTGACCCCGACGCGCTACGACTTTTTAATTCTCAAAATCGGTTTTTTCGTACCCAAAATCATATAAACCGATACCTCGCACTGCATTTTCATAATTTTGATCCAACATTTTCAAAATTTTGACCCAAAAACGTGACCTCGACGCGCTATAACTCGCGCTAGAAAGCTCAAAAGCTTTTCAACTCTCTGCAATAAAATTACGAAGATGTTGGTACCAGCAGAAGTTTTCTACGACGTCTGCGAGTGCTTATATTGTGTTTACAGGAAAACAGACGCACACAAAATTATCGCATGATTTCAATACTTTGGCATTCTAATGCGATCCGAAGTAAAAGGACACCAGAATACAATTTGTAGATAATTTTAAAGATGGCGACAGTTTGTTAAAGACAATGACACTCTCGATTGACTTTTGAGACTTAGAAACTCTTAAACAACTTTCACCAAGGTGATAACACCAAGCTAAACTGCAAAAGAAAATCATGGTGGTAGTATGAGGGCTTTGAAGTTTGTGAATCTCCATCTGTTTAGTTACTGACTTTTTATATTTTCTTTTTAGTCTTAATTCGATTCACATGGAACACAATCAAAATAAGCGTTTTTGGAGATGACAAAATTTCAAATACAAAAACCTTTGTTTTGTCCTTCTATTTAAGATGTGCATCGTGAAATATCGTGCTATTTGAAATTTTTTTAGTAATGGGTTTCTGAGACTTTGGTTGTGTAGCATATCTTTTGAAAGCTCTTTTTATGCTCTTTAATATTTGTTGTTGTAATTTTCAACTGATGCGATAGGTACATATAAAATACTGAAACCTTCAATTTTATGTTTTTCACTACCATTTGGAAACTGTAGCACATAATGTCAAAGTAGTTGTTTTTAACCAAAAAGCTCAGTTTTCTCAGCTTTCTTTTAAATTACAGTAAAACCTCTTATATCCGGATCAATGTGGCGCCGGGCGATCCGGATATCAAAAAATCCGGATTTGAGAGAGGTTTTTTTTAATATGGGTAAATTGGTTGAAATTAGGGATGGGTCGATTCTCGATACCGATTTTCGATACCACCGATACTTTAGCTTTTGTATCGGTATCAAGAATCGATAGCCGAAACTCGATACCGATTACCGATACCAAGAAATACTCAGTTGTCAGAACTGCCCGTTCTCGTATAGACTCCGTGAACGTAATCTCCGGTATTTGCAATCGCATTCTCTGTATTTTAACTCAATTCAGCATTTAACAATAAATATCAGTAGGGAAAATGTAAAACATTATTAATTTTATGTAAGTAGACATTTTCCCCAGTAAAATGTTTTAGGCAATTGTTTCTTTTCTTAAGTAAACGCTTCTTGTTTTATTTTTATTCATGCGTAGGCTGTTATTTGTACACAAGAAGTCTAGAGTAGGCTCAAGGTCAAACACTTATCGATTCGTTTGTTATCGTGTCTATAGAATTAGAGTGTCTACTGTGAAGAAAAATAACACATTTTATAGATCGGTAACAAAAGTATTTAAACTTTAAAGTAATAATTTTATTTGTTTGAAATCGGGTAAAACTTGTTGGGACTTACGTTACCCGTGATTTATGATTTTTATGGGAGTCCCGACGGAATTCCTTTGTTTTACTTTTTACAGCCCAACTCAAAAACATCATTCGCTACTGCAGTATTTAGTCAAAAATATTCATTTTTGATAGATATATTTATTATTTTTTACTACGCCGGATATCGGAGGTTTCGGATATGAGAGGTTCGGATTAGAGAGGTTTTACTGTATTTAAAAAATTAATTACTGTTTCACATTTGAATGTTTTTAGGGTCTTTTCTGTTATATCCCTGCATTTACAAACTATTTTCTATAGAATGAGGATTAATCGGGATAGAACTACAAGTGTGAAATATAATATTTACTAACCATTTAAACGTATAATTGTTAAGAACAAACAAAAAAATTTTTTAAACATGCGCAACTTTAATATTCGACTCTAGGCTAACCTATGGCAACAGAAGTACAAAAATAATAATAAAAAAATACCTAAAAGGTTCTAACCTAACCTATTTAGTCACAGTATGTTTACCTGCATTCAACATTTAACAGTAAAATGTAAAACAACGTCGTTGTCTGCAAAAATATTAGTCTAGAGTCGAATAGTAAAGTTACGCGTTTGCGATAACCCTTATCTAATATCATCAAAAACTGGAAACTTCCTTCCTTATTTATGTTATGGAGTAGTTATAAATAGTTATTTGGATATTCCCGATTAATCATCATTCTATAGAAAATATTTTGAGAATAGAAAATAGTTTTAGAAAATATTTTGTAAATGCGGGGATATAACAGAAAAGGCCCTGTTTTTAGGTACAAACCATGGTACATAAAACTAATATTTTTGCAAGATTCCTCGTATAGAAATTATTAAAGCTAGAGTAGAACCTCGATTATCCGTGGTAATGTGGACGTCGGATAACACGGACTCTGTCAAAAATCTAGAGGGAAATGTATGGTAAACTGGTGAAATCAATGAAAACGTGGTGAAAGATGTGAAAAAAGGCATCTACTGTATTATCAAATGAAATACTAACATTCAAATAAAATACAAATACAAAGTGATAAAAAGACATACATAGGCTACAGTACATGTTCCAGTAAAAAAATTATTTCTTGAAGAAGTTCATAAGTGTTTTCTGTTTAACGGGACTCGCTTGATCGTGCGCCGTTTCTATTTTTACACTATTGGTTTTAACTGGTTTACACTGCATATTGTCATAACACACCGAGTTTGAGTTTTATTGAACAACATGACATTTAGTGAAAAAGCATTAACCCTGTAAATGGCAGACTGCACTTTGGGACGCTCTCTCGGGCATAGCACGCAACAAGCTCGAACAATAGTGAGAATTTGCATAAATTTGCATATTCCGTTATTTAATACACTTAAAACTATCCAATCGTAATAAAACCGGCACGGTTGGAAAGCTTATCAATTAAACTTAAATTTTTGTATTTAAAACTTTTTCGTAAAACTTATATTTACATACGTTATCACCGTTTCAAAAATTTAGTATGCAAATCAGCTGTGATTCACGCGTCAATGAAGCCCGTATACTGTCAAGACTTTGTCTCATTTTCAACGGTTTGCAACTCCTCACAGAAGTCATTTATGAAGAAGATCATAACAGCATTGAATTCAGCAGACGATTCTCTTTAAAACGGTGTCTTCAAATCACATTTTACTTTGAAAACAGCTGTTCTACAGGATATACGGTAAAAGCTTGTAATTGGTCATAGATTTGGCCAATACGCAAGCCTGTTTAGAATCGATTCTTACAGTCTTATTCGATATATCCCTAAAATGTACAATATATGGTTTTAAAAAGAAAACTTCATAGTTTTTATCTATGTCCAATTCAATACATTTAGATTAGGTTGGTACAACAAAGCTTTACAACTGAACAGATTTCAGAACGTCGCCCGTCGTAGTTGACTTCAGTTATAACATTTGTTTTGTGTTATTTTATGGTTATTACAGTTTATAAAATAGTGTTATATTGTGTTTTAGTTATAAATAAATAAGTGTAGATCGTGTTTGAGTGAAATTAGGCTTATAACAATGTTCTAATAAAACGGTAAGTGAAGAAATAAGGTTTTAGGTTAAATTGCCGATTTGGTATTTTGATTTTTCATTACAAAATGTAAAGTTATTTGAAACTGGGTAGAATGCTATTCGATTCTACATTTCATTCTCGAATTTTTGGTATAGAAATAAACATTGTTTGAAGTAAAAAATGTTTAGGCCTAGTCACTTTGAACTTAGTCATGATTTGCAGATTATGTAGTAAAAACGTTCAAAGTGTTATTTTGAACTAAACAATAATTGTGAAATTGAAACATATGTTTACATAATTCTATTTAGAACTAAATTATAAAACATTTGTGTATTTTGAAAAAAATTACAAAAATGTTTTGCTATTTTTTATGTAGCCATAAAGTTGTTGTTTTTCCTTCCGTTACTAAACATTTTTTGCTTTCTAAGCTAATAACTTTTACAATTTCAAAAGAAACTAATTTTTAGTGGCATATTTGAATTCTTTGAAGTTTCTTCTACAAAAAAGCTATGGAACACTTTTGGATTGGGGTTTATTTACTATTTTTGGCGAATTTTTAAAAATATGCAAAACGCTATAAACTGGCTTTTCAATTTTAGCTTTAACCATGCCAGTTCTAGGGTTAAAAAAATTGTATTGATGATTAGCAAGACATTGGAATTACTGAATTTAATAATGGTTAAAAACTGTGCATTTTATTTACCGCAACCATTTTTGACGAAACAATATGTGACTAATACAAGTACAGTAGATTTGCCGCTATATGTGCGGTTACTTTAACGCACTCATATACTGCAAACCGAACTTCCGATCTTTGTTTTGTATTTAAAAAATTTGTATTTCTAATTTCTGAGTATTTTTTGTGTGAACTCTTCAATTTGAAGAGGCTGGAAAATGAAACCAGATTCGGAGTAAAGCAATTTAATTAAAAATCAATATATCGTTTCTGCAAGTTTTAGTTTGGTTCAGTTTGGTGGAAAGCATGCATGTAAAAGTATATAAAAACCAGTCACAATCTACTTGATGGTATCTTAGTTTAACTTGTGTGTGTATCAGGTCAAGGAGTCTGTAACACCTAAAGATTTGAACGATAGCAAGAGATCGACATCTCTGTCATTGCCGCCATCTCCGTCCAACAGATCAGGTTATCTTGGGTAAGTAGCTATGAACTATTTTGATTTGGTTTGCTTAGACTCATGGTATTTTGTAATCTTGTCTTTACATTACAAACTAGGAACAAAAAGCAACACAAATATATTCACCACGGGAATGAAATTTATAATTGAATGTATTTTTGTGTGGTGCCTAATCACTCAGATTTACACTGATTTTGTTGAGGGTATTTCATTATAATCTTTATAAAAGTGTTATATTTTTTATAATAGTTTTTATAAATTGCTAGTGGACCCAGCAATGGTTCGGTATTGCTTGATTTCATTTTAAGAGTAGTTATCCCATTTCATCCTTTTGACTTAAGTAATCGAATTGCAAATAATGGTTTTTTTACAATAATTGAAAATACTATTAAATAATTTTAGCTTCATACTTTGGGTCAGTCCATATGAAATCAACACACAAAGTATTTTTTTTCAACCTGACCTCTTCAGAACTTCATGAAATTCTGTACACTTATTCTAGTCAATAAAGTAAGGTTATTTCCAAAATTTCTAATTTTTTTTTGTCAAGTATATTTTAAGATGTAAAATTACTAAGTTTGGAAAAAACACTAATTTCGGTAAACATCAATACCTTTAAATGTGATTTTCTCAGCTCCTAATTGAGATAGAGACTTAAAATTTGTGCCAAATTAAGGTGTTTTTATTAAGCTTTAATTTGATATGTAACACAAGTAGTTTTGTAAAATCTTCATTTTTCCCTAAAACAATCTTTTTTCAAAATGAGATTTTCAAAAAAGCTACCTTTTTAAAAATTTGAAAAAAATGTATGTTGCTTATTAATGTCTTTGATAAATAAATGGAAAATTTCATCTTAGCAATCTAAGTAGTTTTTTAGTTACAATCAAATTAGTATGAGTATGTCGTCTGTATTTTTCACTTTTCCCCAGCCTATCGCACCAGCATAAAGGTTATGACAATCCAAACTAAATTAATATGTTTAGTACTTCAATAATAAATGATTAATTAACTAGTTAGTTAAAAAAAAAACTGTTACCTAATTGATAGAATTTTTAACAATTGGAGATTTTCTGTGTAGCTACTGAATGATAAAACACTCTACAGTAAAACACACCTTATTTACACTAATGTTACACTACGGTACAGTAGTTGAAAAATGTACCTTTTAATTGTAGATAGTTTTCATAACTGCTGAAAACTTGGCAGTGATTCGCTGTTCATCCTTTTTTTAAAGTTGATAAGTTCTCCCTGTGGCAGTTAAAACATCAATCTTTGCAAGGACATCATATATGGGAACGAACAAAATATCAGCCCTTGGTGGAAATGTGAAGGATGGTGAAGGTCCATGTGGTTGCAAACAACTTATCTGTACTTCATTTCTATCTTCAAATACACTAAGCACACACACCCCACATACCATTTACTGTCATATAAACAAGCCACAAAACTATTGATATTTTCTAGTGGAACATCCTCCTTTGAACTCACAACTTTGTCCATCATACTTCCACTGCTGTCGGAGAATGTTTTGTTTTTTAATTGGAAAGTGCTTTGAGGTATGTAACAATGTTTTTTTAGAGTGGCGACAATTGTTTGACATATAGAAAATCTTTCTTCTAAAACCTTTTCTTCCTCGACATGTTCTTCTTGTTTAACGAAAATGAAATGACAAGTTTTTATATATTTTAAAAACCACCAATCATAAAATTGGAAGAGCGTAAGAATTTGATCCTCAAAAGGCCTCTGTAGACTAGCTTTTGAAGCTCTTTACAGTACCACCCAATCCATAAGATGGGCCTTTCCCAATAAATTAATATGAATGTACAAAGTTGTTAAGCCTTTCTGCAAGCTCTCTCTATTATTGTATTGTGTTTGTGTTTCATTAAACATGGAAAAGCTGATTACTTTGGTATATTTCAGAGAGTCACCACCTTCCCTAATGGTCGGAGGGTCTTCTAGTGATCTGCACAGACTAGCTGGAGTCAGATCGCCTCATGTGGTCACGTCCAAAACAAGGAAGAATATGCCCAATACCGTAAGTAAAGTGTGGGGATTGTGACGATGGTATAGCTTTGCCAGGATATCGTTCGTATGTGAAAATGAAATGTGGTTTTGATATGAGATAAAAATGAACTACGTTACAGTATCCTCATTGTAGGAAACTGCCCCCACAGTAAAATTCCCCACGTGAATTTGAACCCGGTAGGTACTTTTATGGCATTTTACATTTTTATCAATTTTTGAGGGGAGCCAGTCTGATAATAAGGCTTGTAAGAAAACAAAATACGCGGAATAATCTCCTCTATTTATTTGTTTATATAAAACCCCCAAAAAAATTCGTTCTAGTACGAAAAATCTCTCAAAATTGATACTTCCTGTCAAAAAACGTGCTTCCGGTTATTGGATTGTTTTTGCTAATATGGGACAGAGTGTGAGCATCTAATATATATAAAATGTTTAACGATACCCCAAAATGTGTTCTGGGTACCATGAACAGTGCTCATTATCTCACCATAAGAGTCACTGCAATAGCTCATCTTTCCTATAGAAATTCACTAATGAAGCCAAACGTAATTTGTGAAACTAGTTTTTATGAAATTGTTTGTATCGCCAAGTTATTAAGCTTGGAAAGTAAGTGGAAGGGAGGACGCGCCCCTTAAGCCAGACACACTCCCAGTTAGTTATATTGATTTTAAAATTTTAAACAGCTACCATTTTAAAACAGATTATTGGATTAAATTGGGTTTCGCTCAAATTAGGTCTTTATCTTGGTAAGTACAATAGAGCCTCGGTAATTTTAGTCTCGATAATCCGAGGTTCCGTGTAATTCGAGCCACAAATAGCACTGAATGTGACAACCATGCATTGTGCATTCTTTCTGCTTGTAGGATACCGATCTTTAAATTTTTGTTTTCCAATGAAACTGTCAAGAGCGTTTCTACAATAAGTCACCGGTATAAGTGCTTAACATTTTTTATAATGCCCTGATCCATTGGCTGTACAACTAAAGTCATGTTCGGGGGAAAAAAATAACCGTAACGTTGTTCATATAAGTGGGATAGAGTTATGCGCAGTACAAGTGTCAATAAACAATATAATTGTTCTGTTCTGTTTACAAAAGGTTTTGTCGAGAATTAACAACAGACAGAGATTGGGCAGAGCATCAATGACAAACTACAGTATCGGTACCTAAAGAGAATTCTCGGAAGGCAAAATTCTTGGAAACCTGTACCGCGTCTAGAATTACAATACGTGTACAAACACGTAAGTCCTGCTCACTATGTCCAGCCCCCTTTCTACCAGACAGTGACCTATTTATCCGGCGATCCCTATCACTGCACAAGACAACATTTTTAGTGTTTAAAAAAAACTTCGAATTAAAGAAGTTGACTTCGAATTACCATAATTAATTGTTTTACATTGATATGATATAAAGTTCAAGAGACCGAACCGAAACTTCAAATTAACAGTAATTTCGAATTAAAGATATTCGGATTATCCAAGTTCTACTGGATAATGTTATACAAAAATAACATCGAAACACTTTTCCCGGCGCTGCTGTATCCCCCTGGCATGACATCGCAGCTCGTAAACGTTACAGTGTAGTTACAAAAAACTATTTATGATTTCTTTAATAAGTAAGTTTCTATTTTGTACTGTGTATAAAATTAATTTTTTACCTCAGTGTTCAATTGAAAATAGTGTATATTTAATCAAACTTAAATTTTTCGGAGATACGAGGACTATAAATAGTAGTTTTATCTTAACCTCTACACATTCCGTGTGTTTCGAGTTTTTCATAATCCAAGGTACTCTCGGTCCCATCCAACTCGAAATATCGGGACTCTACTGTACCATGATAGGTTTTAATTTAAACGATCAAGTCGCGGGACACTGTATATATACCACTGAGGGATGCTCGGTTTACTTTGTAAATCTTCGCAACAATTACTGCTATGAATAAAAGTAATTTTATCTTTTTGTAGGAAATTTCCTAAGCTACATATTTGGTACATATTTTTTTTGAAAAGTTACCGGTAATTAGGTATTAAGGAAAAAACTATAAATAAATTTGTATTGGGATTAGTGCAGGTTCGGGCTGCGTGGGACAAACGTCAGATCCATATAAGGTGTTACGCTTTCTAGAATCGCTCCATGAGGTGGTCGTTATCATTTAAAATAATGATGTTTACATACACAAAAAAACATGTCTACATAGGTTACCACAATTATAAAAACACATTGATAATTGGAGTGGAACGAGAGTTGTTCATTTAATATCTTGTTTAAACGCTATGTGAATCTCAAATTCTTCCAAAGCACTCATGTAATAGACCTGATGATGGGTCCACACAGCCTGAAACGGCAGTAATCCCTATACAATAAACAGTGGATTAGTTTGACGTATCGAAAAAAGGTAATTCAAATTTATTTCTGCTAATGCGTAGGCTACAATGGTAAAATTGAAGATAATGAAAAATCGTATATCGACCCCGTGTATATTTTTAGCAGCACTTGGATTAAAAGTGAATTGACATTTTATGTAGAACCATACCGAAGATGTTCAAACCAAAATTTAGTTTCCCCGAAATTTTTCCGAAGTTGGCTTCTTTTTTCTCTGGACTAATGAGTGAGACAGCTCTCCTGATTGTTTTTTATCCAATCACATTATTAGCTCTGTTTACATGACTAATTATCACTTTTACTCCCCTAGCACTTGCATCGTACATCAGGAAAAGTTATATATTTGTACAGGTTGCATTTTTATCGCTAGTTCATTTAAAACACTAATTGTACAGTCTTCTTTATTACATTATGGATTCATTGTAATTATTTACTTCCCTTGGACATTGTATCGAGGTGGAAAGATTTCTAAATGTATTTGCACCACTCTGTTCCAGATCTCCGAAGACACTGATGGCTCTCTGGTGTCCACACAGTTTACAGAATGGAGGTGTAAATATTTTGCCCAGCCTGTAATGACTACCAGTAGCGAAGAAGATCTGGAAAGCTCTTACTATTACGAGAGAGAATGGAGGTACGTAACAAAATATCAATTAAAAGCAAAGCCCAAACTAGGTGATAGTGAATTAAATTAATTTATCGTCTTTTATCAATTGAAAAAATCAAGCAGGGTGCCCAGCAGCCTTGAAAATCGGGAAGGTCGGGAATTGTGCTTGATTTTTTTATTCGGGAAAATATCGGGAATTATGCTTGAATTTTTTTTACCGAAAATTAAGGATGGGTCGATTCTCGATAACACCGATACTTTAGCTTTGGTATCGGTATCGAGAATCGATAGCCGAAACTCGATACCGATTACCGATACCAAGAGATACTTAGTTGTCAGACCAGCCCGTTCTCATATTTAGGACGGAGACTCCGTGAATGTAATCTCCAGTATTTGCTATCGCATTCTCTGTATTTTAACTCAATTCAGCATTTAACAATAAATATCAGTAGGGAAAAATATTCTTAATTTGATGTATGTCGACATCTTCCCCAGTAAAATGTTTTAGGCAATTGTTTCCTTTGAAGTAAACGCTTCTTGTTTTATTTTTATTCATGCGTGTGTACACAAAAAGTCTAGTAGGCTCAAGGTCAACCCCTTATGGATTCGTTTGTTATCGTGTGTATTTATAGAATTAAGGTGTCTACTGTGATGAAAAAATAACTCGTTTTATAGATCGGTAACAAAAGTATTTAAACTTTAAAGTAGGGATGGGTTCGTTCCATTTTTTTTCGGTTCCCGGTTCTAGGGTCAAATCGGTTCTCGGTTCATTTATTATTCAAGGAATTTAACAAGATTTTAAGAGTAAAGTATAAGATTTAATTTAAATACGGTACTGAAATGATTAAGTATGTTATGTACAGATAATTAAATAAAAGTATTCAGCTAAGTTAAATTACAGTCAACGTCTAACATAAAATATTGCCACACTTTCGATGCCATTGCTGAAAAGACTAGCCTACTGGGGTTAAGTTTCCATATATCCTCAACTAACTAAATTTAATCAAATTAATATGTTAATTCAGTAGAGCGTCGATTATCCGAACGTCAATCATCCGAAAGCGGAAATGTACTGTAAATAAATAAGTACATTACAGTACTGCACGTAATTCCGAATTTAAAGTTTTTACTCGCATAATCAGCTGAGTTGTAGATTTCAGGGAGTTTGTGCGCTCAACGGAACAGCGGCCGCTGTTGAGTAAGCCGAGCGCTTGGCCACCCTCTGCTGCCAGTTGTAAGTTGTGAGTACACAGTGAATTTAATTACCCGAACAAATTGATTATCAGAAGTCCCTCAGTCCCAATTCGTTTGGAAAATCAACTGTATTAACTATTAACTAATGCGGTAACTAAAAGAAAAATATTAAAATTTAATACAAAAATTAATAAAACACTGCACTAAAACTGAATACTGTACGTATTTACACACAGCGTTATTAATTTCGTATTACTACTTTATTCTAACTAGTTGTTCAGACTTTAGCGGGACTAAACTGACACCGTCGAATCAAATTTTCGCTGATTGAAGTTCCGATTATTTCTGAACTCATCTGAATTAAACGTTCAGAAACAAAACATATAATATTCCGAGCGTTAACACAATCCTGGTCAATCGTAAAACAATATTAGCCTATACCGAAACGGAATCGAATTCCGAATAATTAAAAACTTGTTTTATTTTAAATTGCAACGCATTACAGAAAAGCAACTGATATTCCAGTAGTATCGTGAAAATAACATTTTCATTGAACTTAGTCGTTGTAATTTAAATTAAGTTTTAACGCCGGCGTTTTATAAAATAAGCGCTGATTATTTATTAATAATATAAAGAAGAAAAGAAATTAAAGACATACAAATAATAAATCTTTTAATGTGGCGAATAAATTAGAAATACAAAAATACCTACACGGAAACTATTAAATGCTCACCCCTTTCCTGCAAAAATATAAAAGCAATTTATAAACAAACCACAAGAGTTGTAACGCAGAAGCAACCGAATAAATTCTAGAGTAGGCCTAGGCCTAATTACTGCTTAAATATTGCTGTAAATAACAGAATTTGAATTTTATAATAAACATAACCGGAACATAGCATTAACATAATCGGATTTATGAACTCGCCCCATATCCTATTTAGGAACTTTGCCTATCCTTTTTTGTTGAAAAACTATTATTTGAATTGTATGGATGTTTGAAAATAGATTTGGGATAATGGGTTCAAACATTTTTGTTGTGGCCTATCATTAGATTTATAATTAAATCACGAATGGCACGGATATTAATTATGAAAAGAATATTAACAGCTTTTGATTGGCATCTAATCAACACTACTCACTACACTCTCTGTCTAGGCCCACTCAAATTGCTACAACTTATGAAGAATAATGTAAAAAGCACTATTGTAATATATTTAACTATGTACTGTTACTACTTTACTCCTTTACTCACTCTGCATTCTCCACATTACTAGTATAATCCAGACTAAAAATATGCACACTAAAATATATTAACACAATCGAAAACAAATAAACACCAAACACAGCTAGCCAAAATACGAGAACAAAACTAACAACACATAACCTCAAAATGACTTGCAATATTCACTAAATAAACATGAATATGACAGAATACATTCTGGCGGGCAAAAACCTAGCGTCCACGCACAGCGCCCCGGTGGCGAGTTGCAGAACTTTTGTGAACCTGGTGGCTTTATGTCGGTTATCATAGCAACTCACCACTTACAAACCCCCCACCAGTTTCAATGCTATAGCTCCATTAGACTCTAACTCACCACTTACAAACCCCCACCAGTTTCAATGCTATAGCTCTGCATTAGACTCTGGTTTGCAAAAGCAGTTCGTTCCCAGGCGCGAAGGTTGGGTTGATGTTCTTCGGCTTTTCAACCGTTTGGGGACATTCTTGGTCGTATAATTTTGGATTGAAATGAGGTTGATATTGATAATGCACTGATACTTAAAGAAATATTAATGTGATTAATTATTTGTATTCTTTCTTAGGGGTTGTGCAACCAAACAAACAACCTCATAAGGAGCCGCCATTGTTTCTATCTAATCTTCACCGCACTAAATATCGTACGCTGGCGATATGATATTTTTGTGTCTGTTGATGAATAGCAGTTTTCTTATTCTTCACTGGCTACAGCTCCTGTTCTATACTTTCTTTATTATTATAATATATTATATTAATAATTATAATGGTATCGATATGCAAAATTTTTTAGCTTCATACAAATGATATTATTCAAGGGATAGCAACTAAATAACATTAAACCATATTATTATACATAGGTATTACTGATATTTCTCATTTCTTAACTAAAGCTTCACCACTGAAATTCAAAATCGGTCTTTATCAGTAAAATGCATATGATTTCATGACAAATATCAACTTTTAAGGCTTCTTAAGTACATATTGAACAGTAAGTTACAATATTAGCTATATGAACTTGGATAATATCGCAAAGTGCAATTGGGGAAATTTTTAGTGAAAAAAGTGTGATCTGGGGAAATGTGGTATGCTCTCAAACGTTTTCTGCACCCCTGCAGCCTACATTATAACTAAAAATGTATATCTAGCGAAAGACCAGGTAGTAATGTTACTGCTCATACCCATGTAGCATGAATCAACCAAGAACTGACATCTGATCCTAAGATGTATAAGTTAGTTCTTAGTTTCATCCTGTCTGATATTGCTGTTGTTGAACAGGTACCTTCGCAATGCAGCTTTTAGGAGGGACACAAGGGAAGAGTGTCGAAGGTTAGCCAACGGTCGTTTGGAGAATCAGCTATTTACTGTACGCACGGCACATCCTCCGAACGTTGTACACTTCCATCCTTACGAGACTCAGATTGCTTTCGCTGGCAAAGACTGCTTCAGGTTAGTTAACTTCTAAGCGGTTTTATACGTTTAATAGTTCTTGGCAAAACACTTCGAGCCTGACAAATGTAACACAATGATTCAAGAAACTATAAGGTGAAACCAAGTGGGTTTAAATAATTATAATATATCCAATGATTACTTTAAAAACAATTGAGTTCATATTTTTTAAACTCACAAGTAGGTCTCCTTTCTTGTATCGCCCTCTTATACTGAAGTGTAGATCATTCATTTGATTTATAGTATATTACGTTGCAAGCTCTGCAAGTAGGGTTTTTGTGTGAGCATGACAGTTCCCGTGCGGGGCAGAACCGAGTGCGGGATTTTAATGCAAACACGTAAAAACTTACTGGGCGAATTACGTATGTTTTCATTATACTACACTGAAAAAGTAAGATAATTTTTAATAATAAATATATTAATATGACTTTCTGTCACAATAGTCCTTATTTCTCTTCACTATCGCACTACGGACGTTTTGGCTATTCTACCATTAACGAGTGCTTGCTGGGTAGTTCCCTTTTTCATTGTTTAAAAATACATAAACTTACGAGCACATAATACTAACTATGTATACATTATATTTTCTTCGTGTAGTAGGCCCACTGTTGTGACACATACTACTGTCACTGCTGTCTACCTGTATTGGTGGTAGGAGGGAGGGGTTCTTATCTATGCTGGTTATTATTATATCAAAAATTAAGTTCGAGTCGAATTTCAGTTTTTTGTTCAAAAATGAACTGATGTTGCTTTTAGATTGTATATATATTTTGAACTCTTCTAATGGGTTCATTAATTTCCAATTTTTACAATGATGTAGTATTTTTAACGATTGTCCGATGACGGAGTATTTATAATCGGACTGAATTTAAAGTGCTATAAATTTTGATTTGACTTTTGCTGGGTTATCCGACTGAAGCTGTTGGGTATGTGTCCTCTAAGTCGTTTTTTAAAGAACTGCCTTAGTACATATTTTTTCGTACAACCAGAGCATGATATTTCATAAATATCCATGTTTTCGAATTTATCGTCGTGGGTTTGTGACTGTAATTCATATTACTATATTTAGTATTAATCAATAGTCGGAATGTTGATAACAAATATGTGAACTTATAATCATAACATCTTATTTCATAAAATAACACTATAATCTCTTTGGCACGTACCTGTAATAAATACATGTGTTATTTTTGTAATCAGCTGGTGCATGGAAAAGAAGGACTTGTCTATGAACAGTAAAGAAAACAGCTGTTTTGTGTGTAGTATAATGAAAATAATTTTACACTGGTAAATAATTGTTCCTCAAGCCTAAACAATTGTGAATCATTGACAACATAAATTTGGCTATCAAATATCTGATTACTTAATCATAAATGTCATGTGCATAAAATATAGACATTTTTTGCGGAAGGACTTCGAGGGCCACAAAATAATCTTAAATGTCTGAATTTAATAATATTCCATTATGTTTCAGCGTGTGGGATTATATATCTGGTACCAAACTGTGCTATAGACGTGCAGAACGAGGGCTCTGGTCAAGAGCAGCTCCAAGAATCACCGCTCTGGACTTTATCAACCCGCACGACGTCTCCTTACTGTTGGTAGGATCCGAGGATGGAACTGTAAGAGTGTGGAGTCATTACGCTAGCTTTGGTTCCACGAATAGAGATCCTGAACTGGTGACAGCATGGCAAGCACTACCGGATGCTACACATTCGACTACCAAAGTCGGATATACCACCAGTAAGTAACAGCCCTGTTCGTATAGATTGAAAATAAATTAAACCTTATTAGTGCCAATCTCCGACTAGGAGGGCGATGCTGAAATCTCCAACAAAAGTCATGGTCTGACAACATTTAAAAAAAATCAAATATCATTTCAACTATCTAAAACTTGTGATAATTGTATTTAGAAAGGAACAATCTTTCCAAAAATCACTAGTTATAGTGCATTTTTATCTTTATAGTGTTTAGACATTCATAGTTTTTGGCTTTTTTGTTTTCTAAATGTTATGTTCCAACTTAA
This sequence comes from Philaenus spumarius, assembly GCA_018207615.1. Taxonomy (NCBI): domain Eukaryota; kingdom Metazoa; phylum Arthropoda; class Insecta; order Hemiptera; family Aphrophoridae; genus Philaenus; species Philaenus spumarius. Next base: position 239,124 of record JAGFPH010001376.1, read on the forward strand.
CTGTGGCAAAAAAAAAAATGTAATTGTGTGCTTAAGACCTCACGGGAGATGTGTAACTTTTTAACACAACTTATGAAGTGAGGAAGCACAATGTTCATTTTTTTAACACAACTTACGAAATGAGGAAGCACAATGTTTATTTTTTAACACAACTTAAGAAATTAGGAAGCACAATGTCCATTTCAGAGGTATTACTAATTAAACTATACATTGTATTAACATAAACAGATTAAGCCTATGATGTAGGACAATCTGTTACACTTATATACCCAACTCAAATATACTCAATTTGCAATGCAACCGGGGCTTAACCGGCTAAGGCTAAGGCTAGTATATGGTAAAGAAATAACTAATGGGCTAGACTTGTGAGAAAGTAACTTAGATAAAATAAAACCTGAACACAAAATCTCAAAATAAAAACGTTTACTATCCTCAAACACGTTTCAACGACAATGTCGCCATCCTCAGTCATGCACGGGCTACAGTAACCAAACAGCTATAGTAACGGGCTATAGTTATAGTTTGGTTACTGTAGCCCGTTCATCACTGAGGATGGCGACATTGTCATTGAAACGCGTTTGAGGTTAGTAAACGTATTTATTGTGAGATTTTGTGTTCAGGTTTTATTTTATCTAGTATATGGTGATGGACTCTGCTGGTTCGAATCTCAACAAGACCAAAACTTTTTTCAAACAGATGGAATAGAGCGTTTCACTTTTCTTTTTCGCGTTTCACAAATTTAGAGCATTTCAAAAAATGTATGGTAAAACGGGTGACGGTAAAATCCGATTCACCCCCAGCAACAAGAAAACTATATACTCTGCTATACACACATGTATACAAATGTTATGGACGTGGTGCGCCTATAGACGTTTACACTTCAAAAATATATTTTATTAAAATTTCTTACCTTTTTTAAGCTTTTGAGGTGGAGTTTGTTTGACTGAAAGGGCACTCAGTATGTGATTTCAGACTTCTTAAATGATGAGTCATGAATTGCTTTAAACAGGGTTCATACGCGTCCTGGAAAACCTGGAATTTCACCTGTTGTCCTGGAGAACCTGGAATTGTCCTTGAATTTTCTGTGATGTCCTTTAAAATTAGGTTTCTGTCCTGGAGTTTTGCCCTCTATTCCAAAATACGTATTTCATTTCTAAATTTTATTTAATGATCTGAGTATGTATACCATGCGTACATGTCCAACTAGTTTTAACCGTTCAAACCTAATAACAATTTAAGATGAGAGAATGCAGGTTGTTGAAAATTCATACTATAGTAATTTTGAAATTTAATAGTTAGACTTTCTCCACCAATGAAAAAAGTCTTACCGTTAAATTTTAAACATATATGGGAAGATGATTGGGCATACAATAGAATCAAAGAAGCTGGTTTTTTAAAAATTACAAGTTATTCAAGTTTTTCTATAAAAGAAACAATCAACAGTTGAGACAATTTTTGACAAATTAACTTAATTAGATTCTGTTGTGATGGTGTCTATTTTGTAATGTTTAGGTTATCTCAAGATGTTAGTTGACAATCTAAAGATTTCACAAATTTCCTCTTTTGTTTAGCAATTCAATAATGTAAATTGTTTTCATTAAAAATATATTTATACAATTGGCCAAACCCCATCCAGGAAACAATGTTTCAATGAGACAATTTCATATATTCTTTAGTTAACTCTCACTTCACGTATTTCAATTATGCAATTATTTAAAATATAAATTACAGTTCATCAGTAACACCAGTCCTTGACAATTCTGTAAAATAATTTTTTTAAGTTCCAATATCAGTGTTATTTACTATTTAAAAAAAAAAATGGTTTTTTAGTTCTCATCCGGCCTATTTTGGTTAAGGACATTAAAAAAAAATACAGCATTGTTTGATTTTAATCTCATCACTTTTTATGACATGTATTTTTCGTTCAAGAGCTTTATCTAAAAAAATACTACTTACCGTAGAATTGTGTGGTTTAAGTGTCCTGGAAAATCAAGATCTTGTCCTGGAATTGTACTGGAAATTTCATGGAAATTCTTTTTGAAAAACCTGTATGAACCTTGTTTAAAGCAACCTTGAAACATGTTTATTAAGTTAAATAATGAAAAGAAAAAACATACACAAATTACATAAAATGTAGGATCGAATATTAAAATAATTGTGTAAAGAGAGCATGTAAGAGAAAATATAAATTACAGTAGAGCCGCGGTTATCCGAGCCCCGACTAATCAATGCTTTGCTAATCGCCAATAGGATTAGGATTTTTTACATTTTAAGATATTTTGACCAGTTCAAGATAAAAATAGATTTTCTAAATAAATAACATAATTTATTTATTTATAAGTAGTGAACTATATAAACAATCAAACAAATGACTTGAATAAACAATAATATTAATCGGGTAGTCGTATACACTTTTTTTAAATTTTTTATTCTTTTTTTTACTATGGGTTGCAAGGTTCTAAAAGAACCCTGCCCGCATCGACCAATTTGATCTTTTGCCCCCTTAATTTTCCTAATTACTCCCACCCAGTGATACCTGTCTTCCTCATAAAGGAACAGATGCTACCTATTGGGTTTCCTAGGATGGTTTCCCTTTCCTGCCCTGGGGGGCCTACGGTGAAAGTTCTGGCTCTACCTAGAGCCTCACATTTCAGAAGGATGTGTTTCGCCGATTCTTCAGCCATTCCTCATTTCCTACATATACTCTCCTCAGCAATCCCTATTCTATGTAGGTGTTTCCTGAGATGACAGTGACCCGTTAATGGGCCAACCACCCATCTCATGTTATCCCTTCCTAGCGAGATAAGTTCTTCAGCATGTTTCCTGCCTGGCTTGAACAACTTCCTGGCAAGGCCACCTGTTCCTGAAACCCTCCAGGCTTTGTCCTTGCCCTCCTGCATCCACATCTCAACCGATGCTCTGGCATGCCCATAGGAAATCCCAAGCACCGGCTCAGGGCCCACAAGAGGAGACTCAGACCCTTTCCTGGCTAGCTCATCTGCTCTCTCATTACCATTAATGCCTGAGTGCCCAGGGACCCAGCACACAGAAACCTCATTCCCTTGGCTAAGCTTCATCAATGCCGAGAGGCAGGGCCAAGATTTTACTCTATATGAATTTAGCGCTTTAATCGCTGCTTGGCTATCAGAGAAAATCAGGATGTTCTTACCTTTGTATCCCATTCTAAGATTCTCTTCTATGCACTTCGAGATCGCACAAACTTCTGCCTGAAAAACAGTAGCATGTTTTGCCTAGATACAGGACAGTGGAGCCCTCAGGTTGAACCCCATTGACTTCACCCCCTGTTCCCGCCTCCGTTTTCGAGCCATCTGTAAACCAGACTATATCCTGCTCGTCGTATAAACTCCTTCCAGACTCCCATTCTTCCCTAGAGAACATTTTTGTCTTGAAGTGTTTCTCAATAGAGAGTTTTGGAATCATGTGATCTGACGGCGGATACACTTAGTAGCGTAGTAAGATTAGACAAATGTCTGTGATTATTGTTTACGCGATGCTGATGTCATCATTCCTTATCTTGCTCCTGCTTCTATACGACCTTCTATTGTATCTAACTTTTACCCTACCCAGCTTACTCCCCTCTCACACTTCTCCTTTAGGTTTTGTGAATACAGTAGTTTGATTCAGTATCAAGAAAACCCTCCCTCTTAAAACGTTGCTTGTGTCATACTGCATATCGTTTGTTTAGTTTTCAAGCGATCGAGTTCTGTTAAACAAAAAACACTTATGAACTTCTTAAAAAAAAAAATTTTCTGGAACATGTACTGTAGCCTATGTATGTCTTTTTATCATTTTTTATTTTCATTTGGACGCTTTGCTAATCATCAATACAAAATTTTGTTAATGCCTTTTCACTAAATGTCACCTTGTTCAATAAAACTCATACTCACTGTGTTATGGCAATGTGCAGTGTAAACCAGTTAAAACCGGTATTGTAAAAGTAGATACGGCGCACAAGCAAGTCAGTTCCACTTATGGACTTCTTTATGTAAGAAAGCACTTACGTACTTCTTTAAGTAATCATTTTTTATCTAGAACATATACTGCAGCCTATGTATGTCTTTTTATCATTTTGTATTTTATTTTTATTTGGACTTTAGTTTTTCATTTGATAATACAGTAGATGCCTTTTTACAAATATTTGACCACGTTTTTATTGATTTCACCAGTTTACCGTACGTTTCCCTCTCGATTTTTGACAGAGACCGTGTTATCCGATGTTTTCGCTTATCCGAGATACCCTCGGTCCACATTACCTTGGAATGCCGCGGCTCTACTGCACCTTTTTTTACATATATACTAGCTAGTTTCAATTTTCTCATGTACCAAAGAATATTAAAATACTATTTGCTGTGCCCATTTTGCCCTACTGTTCTTTCTATGTTTCTTTTAAAATATTTGACTGCCAAAATATCTGCTAAATCCAAGTCGTTAAAATTTTCTTCTTCTATTAACACATCTAAACCATGCTAGCGATGTTAGAAAACATTATACATTTCACTGATAGTCTATGGGCACATTAATTTTTTGCTAGTTTATCCCCGACTGTCTTTTATTTACGCTCTAGGTAACTAATTGATACATTTTTTAGCCAGGCTCTTTAGAGCAAAGAAAACTTGTAGGTTTATTGGAAGCATATTCTTTTAATCAAATTGAAGATGTTACAATGTAAGACTGTTGTACTAATTGTATCAATCTAGCTTGTAGGACTTGATGAATAATGTTTTTATAAAGGAAAACTAATCGTATCATGTGTTTTTAACAGTGACGGGAGGTAATGGACCAGGTTTAGTAATGGCATGGGACCAAAGCAAACAACACCTATTAGTGGGGGGAGAGTCAAGAGTTATCCGCACTTGGGATGCAGAGAGGGAATTGAAAGCAGGAGATATCACTACGGGAGCCGAATCTTGTGTAACTTGTTTAGCATTGGATCCTGCAGGTACATTGTCTGCTATATTTAAAGTGTAATGGTAAACTTATGTAGTGAATGAGTGTACAAGGGGTAAAGTAAAATAAGTGCCGTTTTGAAAAAAAAACGGTGGGTGATCGAACTGCTCCCAATGAAACTGACAAATCGTTTGATTATCACTAGCAGTATAGGGCCAAACATTGTCATGGAGCAACACAATTCCTTTACTGAACATTCCTCTCCGTTTGTTTTGAATTGCATGTCGTAGTTTTCTCAAAGTCTCACAATATAGTGCCGCATTGATTGTTTCCGCTCTGGGAGGGAAGAAATTCAGTAAGCAAACCCCCTTTCCTATCCCAGAACATAATTTTTTTGTGCTGGCATTGTCGTTTTTAATTTTGGTTTTTTCGGAGATTGAGTGTGTCTTCACTCTATTGATTGTTGTTTGGATTCCAGTATGATATGACAAACCCAAGTTTCATCATCTGCCACAATTTGGTTTAAAAATTTCTCTCCCTATTCATTGTACCGTGTGAGAAATTTGAAAGCACTTCCAAGTCGCTTGGTTTTGTGAATAGTGAGGATTTTTGGAACCCATCGGGAACACACCTTGTGATAACGTAAGCGGTCTGTAACAATTTTGTACAAAACTGTTCGTGAAATCTAGAGAAATTCGTCTAAAAGTGTTGTCATAGTGAAACGTCTGTTCTCGTGGATTTTTAATCGACTTTCCTTACCTAATCATCGTTAACAATAGAAGGCCGAACACTCCGAACCTCATTGTGGACATTTATTCTACCTTCATTAAACATTCTAACTCACTTTCTCATCATTCAAACATCTTTAACTTAATGATAGATTTTGGCCGGTTCCACATTCCTTGCGTTCAAAAATCTAATTACAGCACGAATCACACAGTCGGCGGGATCAGTAACTGTCTTAAACATTTCAAATATGCACAGCAAACTGAAAATACAACGTAGAGCAACCAAAATGGTGTCAGATGGGAGACAGTGAACAAGGAAGACTAGCGTGCATGCGCGGAACGCTGGTGGCGCTAGAATGAAATGGTAGTTTACGAATACGCTTTGCACATGTGTATGGTCATAGTTATCTTCCCAGGTTATGGATGCACTTTACCTGTGCCCTCATTCCTAAGCTGATCTTATTTTAATACTATTTTTATCAATAAATGTATATAAGTCCTAATTTTGTTTCTGTCGTGATCATTATTGAATCGTCACAGAAAACTATAGGCACTAAAATTATGAACCTAATTATAAGTTGTTGTTTTTAATTTGATGTGCAAAACTTAGTTAAATAACAACACACATACATGGATAATTAAAAACAAAAATTTTCATGTTCCATACAGAAATCAAACATTAGAAATTTGAGATTGTCATACGTACGAGTATATTCAGGTTCATACATACTTAAATTATCAAAAATCATAGGCGTTTTTCTGATTAAATACTATTTTTTTTTAACTTCTACCTCCTACACTTACGGTATAGTAAATAATAAGGCTTTTGATAGAATTAATACATCCAAGTGACATATTTTGCCTACAGGGTCTTTTTTGTCATAAACATTGTAGCAAAGGTCTTCCAATTTCTCCTGTCTAGTAGGGGGTTTTGTGTGGGAAGTTTAAGGGTACAAAAACGTTTTTTTTTTGCTTTAGCGGGTAAACAGTGGATTTTTTAAACAAACATTTAGTGGGAAAGTTATAACTTAAGAAAATATCTTCTTCTTTTTACCCCATATCACTTTAAAGGGCTTTAGATTCCATGTTAAGGAAAAAAATAGGGGGGAGAAAGACGAGACGTTTGAAATGAATGTATTGTATCATAAATATAGCATTAACCAGTGTTTTCCATGTTTACAAATTCAATGAGAGCGTTCACTATCGATGGCTGTTGACTACAAATACTAAACAACTTAGCGTCAGAAAGTTTGGCAAGGCTAGTCTGCTATTCTGTGTAAAGCCTTAGAAGAAACAGTTATGAGAACCATTGTATCTCCATTGAAGAATCTTGCAATATGAAAAACATTTTAATTTGATACTATTGTTTTTGAATAATTGCTTGGGAGATTTGAGCCCAATAGGAGAAGCCGCCACTGAAATGGTGTTGTGTGATTCCAGGAGGACCTTTACTCGCAGCTGGCTGTGGTGACGGCTCCGTCCGACTGTTTGACAGACGTTTACCTTCGCAAGAAGCAAGAGTCAGAACTTACCGTGAACACACAGCTTGGGTTGTTACTGTGAGTCTACGCGGAGAGTCGGCGAGTACCCTGCTTAGTGGATGGTGAGTAGTAGGTTAACCAGAAACTGTAGGAATTTGTTAACTTAAGTAAATTTCGTTTTTTGTTTGTCCGTTTCACAGTTGATTTTCTTCAGAACATAAACAAGGTATGCCATTGGTTATTCGAAAACATTCCAGTTAACCATTAATAAATAACAAACGTAGACCAAACATTCAGGATTTCCGTTTTCCGTTGCTAAAACATGTTGTATTGCTTTTAATCATCGTAGAACTATACCCTTACTTATCTAAACGGAATCCAACTTCAGTTTGATAATACTTTTACATTTCTGGGTCTTATATTCGGTGAAATCCGCATGTGACAAATTTGAAGTGAGTAACAAAAAACGTTACGATAAGCGGAGAGCTAATACGATCTGTACGCTACAATTTTACCGTGCTCTTGTTTGATCATGAATTGCTTTTGACATCATAGTCTATTTGTCAGCTAGGCCTTTGCTTTAAAAAAAGATTTAATCTGTTCATAACACTGCTCTTCGTCTTGCGACTGGAGATTTTCATTCTAGTCCCATTTGTTGTAATGTACTTGCTTCCATAGCTCATGTGATGTCACTATGTAACACTTACAAGCCATGTAACAGGAATGTTATATGATCATAAATTAATAAATACCCATAATGACTAAAAACATAGAGGTGTGGTCTGATAAATAAAAAAGACGCAATATATAATAATAAATATTTATAATTCTTGTATACATGTATAACTTCATTTATGACGCAAAATAATTAAAGTAGAATCATTTAAGTAAACATAAAGTAAAGAATAGGCAGACTATGTATAATAAAGACTAAAAGCAGACTTAAAAACATTAATGAACAAAAGTATATAAAATGTATAAAGTGTATAAAAATTCACCATAGCCAGAAACAGTGGTGCGGTTTGAAAAAACAATTAAAAATATATAAGTGATCATATAATGAACAGTTTTATTAATAAAAATAGCAAGGTGGAAGAAAATATTTGTGACAGAGAAATCATATAATGGACGTTTACATGAATGCACAGTGCAGACAAATTGGGATCACAATGCTCATGAGGGTTGAGTTGATTGAGAAGGCCCTGTACCGCATCCTTAAGCAGGACTTCAATCAAGTATGGCGTAAGCATTGCATGTATGGTAGAATGTGGCAGGAGTGTTTTCTAACAAAAATGTAGTTTGTTCATATTGAAGAGTGATAAATGTTATATCAAAGTGAAGTAGGAGTGTTGCAGTATTGATGTAAGCTTCGGCAGCAGAATCGATAGTATTTCTTCGACATAAAGTGAACTTGTAGAAATTTGACCATGTGCTTGGCTAAGTGCGTATAACAACAGAAGAGTGTTCAAGATATCTGTGAAAATTAGTGAAATCCTAGGTAAAAACGTTAAAGTGAACGATTCCGTAAGTAATAATGGCCATAAGATTTAATAATTTCAGTCTGCATTTTTAAAATTTAAACCTTTTTAACAAGTAACTTCATTTGAATTGAATTGCGTCATACTTTGTTTAAGATAGGCTTAGTAATATTTTGTATAAATTTTCGATAATTTAACTTGTTTGCTTCATGATGATAATGTATTTGTTTGTAAATAATTATTTCTCTATGATGTGTGAGTAAAAGGTTAGTTGTTCCGTCACGATGTCTTAAATTCTTTCATTCAACCATGCTCATCCAATAGCAAGTACTTTACAGCCAAGAACCATGACCTGAGAAATTAAAGTTAATGTAGTACAATATTAAAGGTAATTACATATGCATAAATGCTAAGAGAGCATGCAAATAGGTTATATGTGGATTATTAATTTTTTTTATATATAAGAGTTGAGTGGAGATGATTTTTTAAGGTTTTTTAAATGAGGTTTTAAGGTGCAAGGTGGAATTGTACGTTGAAGTTAAGGTGAGTCAAGTGATGTATAATTTTATTATGGAGGTTGAAGAGTGAGGAGTGTTTTTGATGATAATTAAGTTATATTATGAGCGACTATTTCTTTTTAAAGGTGAATATATATATGAAGTAAAGGCAAGGAGAGCAATAATCCACATATAACGTTTTTTATTAGTTTGAACATTTTTTTTTTATTTTTGCAAGTTTTTCGAAGACCCGTTTTTTTTTTTAACAGTTTATCTTAGTATACTTTTATTTTTGTAACGCTTATCGTTACAACTAACAGATATTACTGTCGTATATCCAGATCTTCTCATTCTTCATATAATATTCTATTTCACAATTCATTATTTGAGCAGTACGAATTCCATAAACAATTGACTGCTCCTTTTGGGATCAGAACTATAAGTACCCTTAATAATCTGAGTTTTGTACTACCTCCTACATATCTAAATACAAGAAGGTTTTGTTCTTAAATGGAAGGTCGAAAGCTATGTATGGATGTCTCGCTGCCTAGATACTTAAAACAAACTACTCCTGATGCTGTTTACTGCCGGGAGTTTATGTCTATCTCTACCTATCAAGTATAATTTTCACTGATGTCTCTAAAATGAATAATAGAGACTGATGTCCGTTTGTTATGTCTGGAAACAGTTTCACCTACGGATTGCCCTTAGATTTTTCAGTAAGTAGAATAGATCGTTTTTAAATACTTATGGGACTGATTACTGTATCACCAACATCGGTGCACCTCCTTATATGTTCTGATTCAAAAAGTGCTTTTTAATCCATCCAAGATTTGTATTTCCCTAACTCTTTGGTTAAAGATATTCTGTGTTCCACTCAACATAATTTAGCTGTGAGGTGTCAGTGTGTCATTCGGTTCTAGCTGTTGGGTTCCGGATCATGCTAGAATACAGGGGAATACTAAGGCAGATTTAGCTGTCAAAGAAGCTGCGCTCTTACAGCCTTTCGTGGAGTGTGTAATGTTATCTGAGTTTGTGTACATTTATTGAAAACTCCCTGTATAACAGGAGAAGGTCGGAGATAATCTGTCTGGAAGTTAAAATTTACTAATACTTAGCCCTGAGATATCCTTAAATCATATACAGTAGAACCTCGATAAATCGAATCGCAGTAGTTCGAGGGTCCGTGTATTTCGAGCTGCACTTGCAAAATTAAAAAACAGTTTTTTGGCTATTTTAAAGCTTTTAAAACATCGATTGTAGCGCGCCTTCAAAATTATTTTGTTACCGCCGCACCATTGTACACCAACTAGTCTTTTGAAGGTGACAAGAGATCAAAGTGGCTGGCTTGTGTTCACTCGCAGGTAGGTAATGAGTCAACATTGGGTCGCTGATGCCGTTTACATCTCATGTCAGCTCAGTCATACATCCATACTTGACTGTCTCCCCCTCTTGTTATTCTAAAAGTAGTTCAATTTCAGTTATCACGGAAGTACACGCACAACGTATATCGTTGTTGCGTAACATTGTTAATTAGTGAGGCATTCTTTACTGTTTCTGTTAAAAGTGTTTTAGTTTTTTAAGTTTTAATTTTGATTGTGTTTTTGTAACGATGATCGGAAAAGCTAAAAGAAAGTTTGTGCCAATTAAAATTCAATTAGAGGCATTGAAAAGACTAGACAATATAGTGAAACCTTGATGAAACTTACAGATGAGTACGGTGTTGGTGAAGTATCTGTATTGAAATAGCGCATAATAGAGATAAAATTTAACAAATTTCTACTATTAAATGTTCTAATATTTCGACTAATTAAAACATTAGAAAATATGTTATTCTTTATTTTTCTCCATTTCTCCGTGTACCGGTATTCCAAGTTTTTTATAGTTTGAGGTACAGTCAGCCCCAATTAGCTCGAATTATCGATGTTCTACTGTACTACGGTCTTGTTGTAAAATAAGCACTCAATAAACTTATTTTTACAACCTGAGGTATTGGGTGAAATATTATTTTAATTTAAACCATGTTGTGTTTCAGTGTCGCGGGAGATGTCAGATTCTTCGATACAAGACAACATAGTTCCTTGCTTACCTGTCAGACTTCCCAAGGCATGACTTCAATGGCAGTACACAATATAGCGGATATATTTGCGTGGTAAGTAACTCTGATGTTCTTCTGTTATTAGTTGCATAGGTCCGAGCCCATGACTTTGCAAAACTGTTGAATGTTCACAAAAAACCTACTTTTATTAACAGATGCCGCGACTTCATCTGCAAATAAAAATAAAGTGAATGAAATGAATATCGAGTAGATAATAAGTTAGTATTATATTCTTTATAAGACCATGAAGGATTTATAAAGTCTATTCACTTTCCGAATTGCTGCGAACAGCGAAACAGTGCTGTATTGTATCTACAAATTAAAAGAATTGCTTTGACTACTATAAAAGGTAGATATTGAGCTTTAGATTTACGTTTTCTGATTAATTTGCGTTTTCAATTAAACTAACGGTCCATCTCCCTCTGGTCTCTAAGCAAATAGTGTCTATAATTGAAGGACTAATACAAGTGTGTGTTTTGTTCCAGCGGTTCAGTGAACCAATACATCGGAGTCTACAACACCACCGGAGCCACTCTCAACATTATCAAATACCACGAATGGTTCATGACTCCAAGATTCGGTCCTGTCGGTAGCCTGGCGTTCCATCCCTACAGAGTACACCTGGCAGCCGGCTCCGTAGACTCTTCTCTGACCGTCTACTCTGTCGACCCCAAAAGATGACCTTCGATGTCGCTCGCCCACTAGCTACGGACCACGTACGTCCGTTTACTCCTCGCTTGACCGGGTCGCACACCAACGTAAAACAGATTTATTTTAAAGTTCTTCACGATTACAGTTCTCCGTTACGTTTTACAATGTATTTATGATAAGACTTTAGTTCTCCAGTAATACTTTGGTTTGGTTGATTTATTTATTATTTTGTCAACAAATAGTGTTATACATATTAAATTAGTACAAAAAAGTAAGACCTATCTACGTTACGTTTATAACTAGTGATGTACCAACTGCTTGGTACGGGGAAATTGTTAAATTTCTAGTTATTTTTTATATTCTAAGAGATTTTATTTTATCCATTTTTTCAAGCTATGCCCCTAGAGGAAATTAAGACTTTTGTGATGAAAATATAATCTAATACACAATATGAAGTCTTTTGTGGAAGAGTTTTGGCACTAGAAATATCAATTCCATTTGGTAAACTTTCTTTTCAAGATTTCATTAATTTAAGTTTAAAGAAATGAATTATGCTTGGAGAATTCCAAGTATGTCTAATGGGAAGCGTACATGTCTATACATTTGGCCACATTAACTATATTAAAATCTTATTAATCTCTTGACTAGTGGATTAGAATCTCCCGGCCGATTTCCCTCCCTTTCTTGATTTTTCTGGAACTTTGACATAGGACAACAGAAGAAAATCTGAATAGGTAATAAAAATCATTTGGACCAATATTCAGACAAATGATTTTATTGTTGTTGTTCTTTACTATAAAATTCCCCCCTCTCTCCCAAATTCTACCAATTTTGTAATCTATTCAGAAACAGTAACATATTATGTGTATAGAATGTATTTGTTGCGGTGGCTACACTCTATATAAAATTATCTGTCAGCATTCATTTGAAAAACATTCTAAAAAGTGTTTTAAAAATTTATTTATTTGCGGTATTGATCCTTTTTCTGAAATACATTTTTTTAAAGCTCTGCTGTAGTGGTGGTTATCTTTGATTTTTATCCCGTAAGAGCATTGTTAAATTTAAAACTATTTATTTTGTTTATTTTTTATTATAAAATTGTTTGCAAGGTCTCATCTTAACCACAATCACAATATACACATATGTTTTGCGTTTCACATTTTTTTTAATCCCGTTCATTTATCACGTAATTGACATTTTTTAAGTACAAAGTTTGAACTTTTTTCCTTACACAATACAAAATGTATATAATTAAAAGTGAATTGCAAGCCGGATCCGCAAAATTTATAAAGAATATTCAGTTTTTTTTTTTTTCAGCAATCAATTACAAAAGATGGATTTATAAAATGGTTTTAAATGAGACAATGTCAAAGCGCTCAGCTGCAAGAAATCACACTGTTTGGATACGGTTATAGACAGAAGCGCTTGCGTTTTCGGTTGCTTTCTCGTTTACTGGAGCAGACCCTTAATGTCTTTATTTCATGCCACTGAGACTAGAACACGGGGAAGCAGCATATAGTGTAGGTAACGGTTCGAACTTACACTATTTGTTTCAAGGTTCCAGCTGTAGCACCTTTAAAACCTCTAAGAACCTCTGCTCCGCAGGGTTCAAACAAAGATGTGTTGGGCTATAGTAAGGCTGTCGAGTGCATGTAATTTTTCATAGTAATCGGATAAACTACAAAACTGATTTTGACACTAGTCTTCTCTCGTATCAACGGAGCCTGAATACATAAAATTTGAAGTAAAGAAAATGTTATCTTTCTTTTTATAATTTGAACTTATTTGTTGCTTTGCCCACTGAATATCTCTCATGGTAGAAGTGTAGAACATTACAGTCAAAACTATTTGCTTTCATTTTTGTATTTGTATTTAAAAATTTAACTGTGAAAACTAGAAGGCAGTTAAACACCAGATTTCCAATGTTTTTCCTAATTTTTTCCACAATACCTCAGCTATAATGATGAAACACAACCAACATTGCTCTAAAATTTATCGAAGTTATAAAACTCAGTTTTTTTTTTATATACAAATATAAACTTTTCTGCTTTAAATTGTTGGATAGATTTAATGGGGTTTCCTTACATTAGTTCCTATCTTCTAGAAGAGTAGAGTGGTTAGGTGTTTGTGCCCTTGTAACTATGAAACGGCAAAACCTATTTTTACAAAAAAGATGTCTCTAATACCAATGGCTGTTTTCACACCCATCGATGCTGGCAACAGTAGGTATTTCTGCACTTACTGACACGAAAAAGTTTTGTTTTCTTGGTGACAAATATTGTGACACGCATTACCACGCCACTAAAAGTCTTGACTTTGTCACTAGAAAACAAACCTTAAGTTCAATCAAAACAAGTTCAATCAATGTCATTACATTATATATGGAAAACATTTTCTAAATCAATTTCTACTGTAAAATGACACTAAGTCAAATAAGAAAACTGTATTATTGGTGATCTGTAGACAGCTGCCATATGAGTGTTAACAACAACCCAATGCCAATGAGCATGAAAGCAATCCCATAAGATATATTTTTATGACCACCGATACCAATATTGCTTCATGTTGGTGAATGTGAAAACAGCCAATGTTGTAATTCAAACTGAAAACCTAAAAGTTTGAAAAATATAGCGGTCGTTTTTAAACCATTTATGTACCATTGCCAGTAAAATATATGTGCTGATCTATTGCGTGTAATTCAAATCGATAACGTGTATTTATGAATCTGTTATAAATCGTACAAAATGTAATGTGTGACAAAAACCCGCCCACTGTTACACCTACCGATCGGACAAATGATCTCTGTTAATATTGTGTCATATTGAAGAAATCAAATTTGAAGTTTGCATTTTGTTTTATCGTGTACAAATACTATTTAGTTTTAGTTGACGTTATAGATACTTGTAGAAATGTGTATATTATTAAAAGAGTAAATATTGTTATGTAGAAGAATTGTTAGAATAAAAATCCATTCTGTTGAAGTCATTGGAATTATTACTTACCTGATGCCTTTCCTAGTAATGCCCGAGTACGTACTTCCACTCGTGCTGAAAAATTGTCAGAATTTGGTGTATTAAATTTAGAATAGGCCTCCCTGTTGAGATTTTTTTTTTTCTGTTGACAAATTTACAATTTGTCTCAAGCCCTGAAGATTGTTGCGGGAACTAGTGCTTCCACACTGGCGCGAGAAGAGGGAGCAAGTACTCTGTAGAGAGGCATAGTGTGCTGTGTTTTTAGTGTGATTAGAATGGTCATGTGTTGTATTACAGAATATTAAAGTTAGTGCTTATATACAGTTCTTACCGTGGCATCGTCTGATGAAGAAGAAGCCCTGCTTTGCTTGCTGTGGGAGAAGACGAACAACCAAAGAAAATGTGGGTTCACGAAATAAGTAAAGCTCATGCCCGAGTTGAGAAAAGATTATAAAAGGTTTTACATCTGTTTTGGAATGTTTTGACGAGTTGCTCAGTTTGATTACTGACAGTATTAAAAAACAAAGTACCATCTACCGTAAAGCCATTAGTGCTGAGGAACGGCTAAGAATTACTTTAGTATCTTCCCGATGACCTCCCAGATAATGTCCTTTTTCCTTATGATCTTATAGTCCTTGTGGTTGAGGCCGTACTACACAGGATACGTAAATGCAACTTCCAGCAATTGTTCAGTTATGAACGTCATGATGTTGTTGTGTGTAAACAACTGACTAGTTCAGGGGTTTTCCGCACAAAATACAGGCGAGGGAATAGCTGCAAACGGTGCGTTCAGGACCGGATATCGCGGCTAGACGCGCCCACCTTGTGCCCGCAGATCGCATCGGTGTGTGTGGCTTCATATCCCACCTTTGCACTTCTCAGAATTGAAATCGCTCCCACTCCCACCGATCGCGCCGGTGTGTGCACACCTTGATACTTACATTGGGGTGTAATTGTTTTTTAAGTGATTCATTTTTGTGTCTGTAGTTGCAACAGTATAATACAGTATAGCTTCGGTTGTCCGAGTTTGCGTATTATCCAAGGCAAACTTTAAAAAAAACTTTTGTCAAAATAAAATCTATTCTGTTAACTTACAAATAAATGTAAGTCAACTGAATTGATTTCGATAAAGAATTCATAGCTTGAGAGGATTTCTCAGTAAGTAAATTTATAACAAAAACTTTTGTGTTAGATTGAACAGAAAGAAAACAAAACTTGTTTGCCTTGTGCGTCCTGAAAACATAAATTCATTAGCGGCGATGTACTGGATCATACAGCATGATATGTCTTTACTGATAGAGGAGAATTGCTTTCTTAAAGAAGACGGCAATGCCCTGGCTTTGTTTAGCCATAGACCAATCGGGTTATTTAAAAATGGTCATGTGTATTAAAATAGACTTTACTTTGGACGTAGTTAGGACCATCAGGTCCTCTCTTACACTTAACCTGAATTACCTAAAAACGGTACATTTTAATAAAAGCTTTCAAGACACCTTTTTTATAATAGCCCTTTTAATTCCCTGTCGGATAGTCTTACTGTCAAGACAATCGGATCAAGGATAATAGTTACGTTATGTCTAATAATTGTTTTGTTTAACCCGGCATCCTATACTAACACAGTAAACACAATATGGTGGGTAATGTATGTTGTGTTATCCATAACTTGACTATTATCCTTCATCCGATTTGGAATTAAAAGGTGTCTTGACATTTTTTGTTAAATATGTGGTTTTTGGGTCATTCAGGTTTGAAATTTTCAAACAGCCGCTATTATGAAACTCATTATTGAATTTAATTGCTTATTTTTCTTAAAATAGATCATTGCTAGCTTAAACTTTATGCCAGGTTTGAACTCAATCAGTCAAACCGTTCTTCTAGATATGAATTATTTATTAAAGAAACAAAATGGTTGTTATCTGGAAAACGAATAAAAATGTTATTCTTGATTTTCTCTTTATTTTTACCCATAAAAACATTTCTAGAAGTTTTTAACACTTATCACCAGCCATTCTGTATATATGTGTTCGGCCGAATTTTTACTGAATTCATTATACCTATACTAATATTATAAAGAGGTAAAAATTTGTTTGTTTGTATGTAGACCCCCTAATCTCTGGAACTTCTGAACTAATTGAAAATAAACGGTACCAGGAAATACCTTTTTCACAAACATATTTAAATTATTTAACAGATTCACTGTGACTTCATAATTGTAGGAGAGGTGATATTAAAGTAGGAGATTAACTAATAAATATTATTATTATTAGCTAGAGAGAAAACTATTTGATCGATTTCGAACAAATTTCCACCAAACACGTCAATTAGGCCTGTATAGATGCATGAAAAAAGGTTTTGAAAAACAACCACCTGTTCGGCCAAAAGCCCCCAAAAATCAGTTATTGTTATTAGCTAAACGAGAATTTTTAGAAAGATGCTGTTTTTTGCATATGGTAGGGTACATTAAGGGCTACAAATAAGCTAAATTTTATCAAAATCGTTAAAGCCGTTTTTTTATACAAAAATAACTGATTTTTTGGGAGTTTTTTGGCCAAAAAGGGGGTTGTTTTTCAAAACCCTTTTTCGTGCTTCTATACAGGCCTAATTGACACGTTTGGTGAAAATTTGATCGAAATCGATCAAATAGTTTTCTCTCTAGCTTTGTACACATACAGAGAGACATTTTGTAAAAAACATTTTTTGGGCTCAATGGGTCAAAAAACGGATATTTCCTCAAAACTCTCAACATTTATTTTGTTTGCGATCACTATACTTTCTCTATTCTCTAGTATAGTGAGAAAGTAAAAGACAGAAAGAGATATGCAAAACAAAAATAACGTTACACAATTATATTTTTGAGAGTAGTTAACTAATGCGTTAGCCGATTTTTATTTTCTTACCACAGACTTGCATGGTTTTTCAAGGGCTTCAATTTGATGCAAGCGATAAGTGTCCATTACACATTTTTTAGATGGGGTGGTAGAATTGGAGGGTTTTATGATTTTGTAAATATTTCTTTTAAGGTACCCCCAATGATGAATATTGTCTTGAGATCAGATTTTGCATTTATTTCTGCCCTTCTTTTTAATAATAGAAGTGGTACAGTTTTTAAATTCCAGGTAGCTTTACCAAACAAGTGTAATTGATTTCAATTCTCTCCATTTAAATACCTTAAGAGTTCGTCTATATTTAAATATTCTCGCCAAATATTGGCTTCTACAACCACCCAGTATTGGGCAAACGGCAAAGGAATTTACATCTTCATCTTCGACCGTGTTATTACTTCGAGAAAACACACTACTACTATTATACAAGGCCGTAGCCAGGAAAACTTTTGGGGGGGGGGGTCAGGATCGGGGATTTGATTTTAAACCCTTTTAACACGTTCACTGCTAAGGACGCACATGTGAGCTTGACACTGAACACTATGAGAAGCGGCTGATGCACAGTGCATTGCACGCCAACCCCCATATTGGGAGTATTTTCAATACACAATGCATTGCGTGTTGTGTTAGAGTAAAGTATTTTTGTTGAACTTTCATAGTTTTCTTATTTTAGATAAGATCAAGTCCACAAGAGACTAAGGCTGTAACCTACTGCATCCATGTGTACTGTATTGTACGTCATAGTTTAATCAAGTAAATCTAAATATCAGAATGCATGCAATGCACAATGAAGTAAAATATGTTGCTGGATCCTCTGTAGTTTTTTCTATTTTATAATATAATTTGCACTTTTTAAACGTTAATTTTTACTACTAAATTTGGGGGGGGGGTTTGACCCCTCCCCTGCTACGGCCTTGCTATTATAAGATTATTTATTCAGATGAATTCAGTTCTAGCCTTAAAATCACAAGTTACAACAATCGCCTTTTATATATTTCCCAAACAATCCAGATATAACGTGCAACGTTCGCTCTTTAGTATTCGGAATTTAAATTAAGTTCAAAACTATTTTTAACTTTACCTAGCATGCCATCGGTCTTCTTGACAGGCAAGCATCTCTACATAGGGATGCCATAAGCGCTGCCCACTCACTGAAGGAAATATCTTCTTTTCAAATATTTCACGATAAACAAGATAAGTACAAGAATACATATTTTGATTCAAAGTCATGCACCGGTTTTCAAAATCAAAGTTAAATTTTATTGTGTATAAAAACACAGAAACTATTTTTCTCTTCAAATATATGTTACAGTAGGGCATGGACATTATGGGCATGCTTCTGATCCTCATAAGAGGATTATCATATCAATATCTTTTTGGGTTTAAAGAATTCGGAGTTTATTCATTTACCAACATTTAAGTTTAATGAGTAGAAGTTAGAAAATCCCAAAAAAGTTGTTATACTATATTATAATTACAGCTTTTATATTATAATGGCAAGTTTAAAAAAATTTTATAAATATAGTAATATAATTAATTATTCAAAGCGTGAAGTAAACAATCAACAGTTATGAAGTGAATACAAATTGAACTAATATATGAATGAAAATAAAATAAATATCTTTATTATTTTGTAATTAGTTAAGCCTCAAACATAAATATATAATAAGACAAATAATATTACATACAAATTTAGATTTCTGGTATTCACAAACAGTTGTGAAGAGTCGATTGTTTTTGCCACCACGATCAGTTTGAAATATTGTTTAAATTTGTTTATAAATACAATACAAAGAAAGATATATATGAAGGATTATAAGAGCCTTTCAAATTACTCATGATTTTTATATACATTGTTTAATCGTTTATAACAATTTTACTTCACTTTTCTGTTTTAATATGCGGACACACCTAGTTATTTAGGTTGTCACAGAATAACAATTCTCAAAATCTGCATTAGGCCTACTTAAACACATTATATCTACAGCAAAATAAATGAACACAGAGTTACTGCTAAACAATCACTTTATTACTGCTAGTGAGCACTGACGTTTAGAAATACTGATACAAAATACTGTGATTTAAAGCCGAAGTCACTGTGTTGCTTATTTACAGAGTTTGTTGTCTTCGTTATAGGTAAATCTCACTCACTGGACATGGTGACCGATGAAAACACTGACTGTACATATTGATATAGTTGACTTGTTGAAGAAGATCATTCACTGAACTTATGACATGATGAGAACAGATCTTACTGGATATAGCACTCACTACACTTACTGATACAGATCACAAATTGCTTCGCTGGTTAAAACACTGACTGTACTTACTGATATGATTCACTTATTGAACAAGATCACTCGCTACACTTACTGATACGGATCACAAATTGATCTTACTGCTAGAGATCATTGATTGAGCTAGTTTGTTAAGATCATACTGGTCTAACTAATGATACATCATTCGCTGTACTAACTAGAACAGCTAAAGATCGCTGATTACTACAGATAAAATACAACGTACGAATTTCGCTTATGTACAGTAGATATGTGTTTAGTCCCACAAGAGATCCGTGGAAGGTTTATAATTTCGCAATAATTTGTTGAATGTGTACCGTTTTGTTCACATAAATTTTGATAACATTTAATTTCCTCTGTTTAATTTTATTTGTGAATTTAGAAGCATATAAAATAATGTTAACTGGTGGACAGAAATTTTGAATACTGAATGAAAATGGTTGCTATGCAACTTATTTACCTACGACAATTAACTATTCAAATTTATTTCCGATTGTTGTTTTTATGGAGTTGCTTTTATAGTAAACTTTTGTACAACACTTTTATTTCAACACATGATTTATAAATCCGTTTGAATTTCTTTGTTTAATGTTCTTCTACTTCTAAGTCTGAATCTTTTATTGCAAGTTCACCAATAAATAAGTAGGCACTTTGAAAAACACTGATACTTGACCGACTAATTGTGTTTTGTATTGGAATTGATACGTAAAACCAGGAGCACATTGAGACGTGGCCAAAAGGCAGAGCTGCGTAGGTATACGTGATCCATCAAAATGAATTAAACACAAAGAACGTTGAGGAATCGGGTATCGCAACACAATACACAACGTCTATTCCATTTTGGAGTGAAATATCGGATAGTATAAATTTAACTTAAAACCTTATAATAAAAAAATTTCACCAATAGCAGGACATCTCAAAATTCAACAATAGTGGTCATCAAACTAACTACGTCCGTTCAAATGCAATCAAAGAACGTTGTCATAGAGAGTTTGGGGCTCGCCCGACATAGGAGTTTGTGAGAATTAGTAGGGTGCGGGGCTGCCCCGACACTCGATTGGAAAGGGTTAAATTATACGTGCGATTTTTAAATTATAAAATATAGTCATTTTCCAACGGATAAATATAACTATGCGTATGTTCCAAAACGAAAGAAATATTAATACAATAGCATATTAGTCATCATTTAATTACCATGTCTCGTATCGTGTTAAGCGATGCGGAGCTACTCCGTACATTATTGAGAATGAAACCACTTAGAAGAAAACATTTTTTCAAATCTGCCGGTTATAATTTAATTCAATCTATATGTACGTTAAAAGGAAATGTCCCCTTATCAAAACTTCAGAAGTGTATCCCGATATAAGCACATCCTTAGAAAACTTGCAAAGAGCGGTAAAAGTTGGAAGAAAAATAAACATAATATAATAATACAAAAAGGAGGTACTTTATTTCCATTGTTAATCGGCCCTATTTTAAATACAGTACTACAGCATTTATTAAATTAAAATGGAGCACGCTAAGAAAATGGTTATACTACCTCAAGACTTTGTACAAAAAACGCATGAAAATAAAAACGCTGGTTTAATGAGTGAATTAGATAAAGAAATGAAAGACATATTAAATAATTCTAATTTTAACGATCGGGATAAATGGTTAAAATATCAACAAGTTTTACAGTGTTATCTCCATTTTGCTGAGCAGCAGAGGAAACCTATAGAACTCGCTACACTCTTTGTTGTTGCCTATATACGTTTGTTGCCTGTTTGTTTGAGCTCTATTTAAGGATTAGGGTCTCTGCCCATGCTCGCTTCGCTCGCCAACCTCAGCGGAGACACATGGTGATGCCAATGCAAACTATAAAATCGCTAATTTTGTTCATTGGTATTTTAAAATTTTTTCAATAGGAATTTTTACGGAAATAATGATTGATTAGGACAGAGGCACTTGGATCTAAGTTGGGTGGTGGGAGTAGGCGTGACCTGTACATAATGTAAGACATAGATCAAAATAGACACGCTATATCCCCCAATATTTGATCACAAAATCCCTAATTTTGTCCATAAGTTTCACATTTTTTAACAGGAATTTTAAATATTTTCGGAATAAAAAGTAGCCTAAAATATTCTCTGAAAAGTCCTCTACGTGTTAATGAAAGTTTTGTCATAATCGGTTCGGCCATCCCGGAGATTAGCCCGGACAAACAAACAGATAGACAACAAATTTATAAATGTGTGTTTAATTTTTGGTAATGTGTGAATAACCATTTGAGCCTAGAAAAAAGCTTTTATTTTGAAATCACAGACACTTAAATTTTATTTATGTATTGTATAGATATCAAAACTATGCATTTTTTGGAATCTTGTGCTTTTTAGTTTTTAACTGTTTCCCAAAATACCTCATTCTTAGCGATTTAAAAAAGTTCTTCAAATATTTTTTTTTTTTTTAAACCCCAAAGTTGTTACAGGCACACACTTATTTACTTACTTTAAACGTTGATTATTGTGTAAGGTCCATAATCAAAGCTTTAACTCATTAATTCAAAGACGATTCTTTTTTTTTCTTGTCGTTTTGAAGCAAAATTGACAAGTCAAAAATAAAATAAATTATAACTCTGAATTATGAAAAAATTAATAAATTATAATTTAATATTTAAAAAAAAACATATTCAAGCATTATTCTATATCAATTTAGTAGGCGCACATTTCCGAATCAACTTGACACGCATGGCGATGATAACCACCTAGGTTTTTCGCCTTTATAAAAAATAAAAAAAACTTGACGCGCAAGTGGATATTACATTCTTGCCCATCTTCTCTACTTCGGATTTCTTTCGGCACGACTCGCACGTTATTCTACAACAAATAGAGAATGTGGTTTAACCAAATATTGAAATATGTTATTTTACTCATATATAGATAGGAAAAATGTAAGCAGGATTGAAAATGAGGTTAAACAACCTGATTGTTTCCTCCTTGTTGCTTAACCTGAAGGACTTTATAGGAATATGTCTGAATGAGGTAAGAGAAAATAAGTCTTATGGGAAAATGAGTATAGTAGTGCATTGATTTACTGATGACATGGTGTTATTGAACACACATAGTAAAGAGTATCAAATGATAATTAACAACAACAAAAATGTCAAAACAAAAGGAAAAGTGTTTGCGTTAATTCAGAACAAAAAATACTGAAAAACATTTGGCAACTTTCAAATATCTAAGAAGTGTAATAACCGAGGACATGAGATGCAACTATTACGATCAAGAGGTGCAAACTCACGTCGCTATAGGCCTAACCAAGGTAACCTTCGAAAGAATTGAGGCCTCTCAAGAACGAGAAGGATACTAGTGAAGTGTTTTTTCTGGGATGTGATATTTTACAGAACGGAGTGATGGACACTAATAAAGGAGGATGGAGGAGACTGGTAGGTATGAAAGCGATTAAAATATGGGTTTAGAGAATGTAGAAACATAGCTGGATAGAGTGAGGGAGGAGAGAAGAGGTGTTGCACTCATGGGCGCCCATATGATATTTTCTAGAGGGGGAGGGGGGCTAGACCAGGGTATGGGGCTTAACACGTTCACTGCTAAGGACGCACATGACTCAAGTCGTTACTTTGAGATTTAGGTATTAAACCACTCTTGACGATGGTTGAGCGATCTTTTAATTAATTGTGATAAGGCTAAACATCAAACAGCGGGAGTAGCTGTAATGTTGACGCCAATGTACAATTACTGAAGCTAGGACATCAGAGAGAAGACACAAGACAACATAATATGCTAGAATGGTCTCTACTCATAAAACAATATTAAATTAAAGTATTATTTTGAAATTATTTACACGGAAGCTGAAACAAAAAGTGCCTAATTCTCTTTTACATTAATAAAATTAAGAAATCTGAATGTCAATTAGGACAAAGTAAGTAATTATGGTAATAAGACGTGTTGTATGGATAATAAAGATAACATCTTTAGGAACTCTACATCTAATAATACTCATGGTTTGTCTGTAAATTCCGTTTCAGAGAGATTTTATTATTAATCTGGTTTTGTGCAAAATATTAAACTTGTTTCCCCAAAGTTTGAAAGTATTTTTGTTTCCAGAAAATCTAACTAATTCTCAATATTCCGCAAAAGTCATTTAAGCTAGTTCATACCATAAGTTCTAATTTTGTTTACACCACATATATTTTTTTTCAACAATTTAAAAAAATCGTGTAATGTAGGGTTAACCACCAGTTTTAAAATATACACCAAAAGTTAATGCTAGGTGTACTGTATTCTAACAAGCAATAAGTTAAATTTCGCGCCACAAAAATTATATGACATAGTATAGCAACAAATTGATATGATGGTATGATTTGAAATGATACACATGATTTAAATAAATATGTTAATAAATTATAATAAAGACTCTTAATAATTGT
>JAGFPH010001376.1:263641-281615 GCA_018207615.1 Philaenus spumarius
ATCTCCACAATTATTTAACACACTCCATCCCAGATTTATTTAAGGCTGCGACGCATATCCGCAATTATTTAAGGCTCTACCTTTAGCCCAGTCAATAAAAGGTTTGTGTCGGAACTAATTAGTGAAAATCTGATTTTTTCATGGATGTTAGTTGACTATATAAGGAATATTTTCTGAAAAGTCCCCGCCCCTCCCCCTCTTGCTTCCCCCCTACCCCCCTTAAAATTAACTTTTGTCAATATCTAAGAGATAAACAGGGATAGAGTCATATTTATTTCGTTATTGTAATCCTTATTATTATTATTATGTTTTATCTATCAAAAATGTTCATATCGTTTAAGCTAAAAAATAATTATTTCCCGTGTATTTTTAAATTTAAAGTTAACTTTTCTAATTCAATAATTACATTTTTAGCTATTTTTTATTAATATGAGACAAGTTATAACAAAATTTCTCAAATAAAATTTGTAGGGTATTTTTTAACCTTTATATTGATATAAGTTTTATAAATGTTAAGTGCAGCCAGTTGACATTATCGGCCTGACAAACGGAGACGGCGCGGCGCAGGACACACGAGTCCTAGAGGGCCGGATCAGCGCGTTACATATCAGCGGTCAATCTACAGCAACTGCCTTTTGTTTGGACTTTTATTGTATAAGGTAATTCTTTTAATTAAATATGAAACTATTTTTTTTACGTAATTACGATTTTCTTTTTCCATCATTGATCTCTAATTTTATTTCTTTGAATGTACGTAATAATGATATTATTTTTTAAACGTTAACCTCCAACTTAACTTTTTGTGTCCACTTCAATAATATCAAATATTAATTATAATTAGTTTATGTTAAAATAAAATGCTTACTTTTTTCTAGCTGGCATAATTACCTGGGAACAAGTGATTTACTATATTAACTTAAAATAACAATATGTACATAAACGTTATTCCCGTATCAAACAACTGCACTTCGGGAGTTTCGGCGCCGCACCTCCTCGCGCTCATTTAAAAAACGTAAATATTTATATAAATAAATATTATATAATGTACTATTTACATAATATTTATATTCACCTTTAAAATAAATTAAATAGGCAAAATATGCTGTGTGGTGGGTTAGCAAGGGAAAGAATACATATTAACACTTAGATTAATGAACAGAATATTAACAAACATCTGTCATTAATGTTTCAACTCAGTATTTTTTAAATACAATGCTAAAGACTATGAAAGCTATACATGTTTTCTTTAGATTACTTCAGACATAGTAATTCAAACACCAACGTTCTAGCGCATACAAAATATATCTATGCGTCATAATTCAGCGTGCGTCCGCACTGTAATACATTACAGCACAAATTCCTTTGACAGCTATCCGCCATTTTGTTTTTCCACTAAATAATTTATATCTTTAGCAGACTTGCCAGCTTTGAATTTTGCGAAATACGGAGATTTTTAATGATGCAATTTATTTTGAATCCTAAAAATATTTTTCCAAAAAAGTGAGAAACATCTAATATATTTGAAACTTTGTCACTGAAACTACACGTTTTCTTTAGACTGAGGACGTAGGCCTAGCCTATTCTACAGGGTGTCTACTGCAAATCTGATAACGCACCGAAATACAATTAATTATGCAAATTCTGTGAACAATCAGTGTTGAAACATTATTTAAAATACATAGTCTGCATAAGAAATGGTTGCCCAAATTCAATTAACCCAGTAAAATTTAATAAAAAAAAAGAGTCAAAATGTTATTTAAAATACAATAGCTAATGCCCATGGAAGAAATTGACGCCTAAACACAATCAGCACTAATTTGATGAAATATCGGTGTTAAAACATAATTTTAACTACCTCACTGAGTTTTCACAAAAGGTAACGAAGCCCGAATACAATTAGGCAAAATGTATGAAGTACCAGCCATAAAACATAATTTAAGTAATATAGTAATGTCTGCAAAAAAAAAAAAAATCGAAAAACTTACTCCCGAGTACAATAATTTTTTCTTGTTTTTATGAAACACCGACGTTAAGACTTAATTTAAAATATGTCTAAGGTCCTTGAAAATGTAATTTAAATGACAGTTGTAAAATTCAGAAAAAGTGGAAATTAAATGTTGCTATTTGCGGGAGTGAATAGCAAGCAAAACAATGGCATTTCGTCGAGACTCCCACAAAAAACATAAATCGCAAAAATGTTTAAAATTTGTTACACGACCTAAAACAAACATATTATACTTTTAATTACCGAACTATAAAATTTGTTACTTTTCGTTAGAGTAGACACCCTGATTCTATAAATAGACACAGTATTAAACCAATCCATAAGTGGTTCACCTTGAGCCTACTTTACCTTCATGTGTACAAATAACTAAGCCCACACATGAATAAAAATAAAACAAGAAGCATTTACTTAACAAAGGAAACATTGCCTAAACAATTTACTGGAGAAAATGTCTACATGCATCAAACTAAGAATGTCTTACATTTTCCCCACTGATATTTATTGTTAAATGCCGAGTTAGGTTAAAATACTCAGAGTATGATTGCAAATACGGAACACTGAAGATTACATTTAAAATATGGAGTCTCCGTCCTAAATACGCAGAACTGGTGAGTCTGCTCTAGAAAGACTAAACCGATTGATTGGTAATGTGCAAAATTTCAGCTCAATCGGTTAAGTCATTCTACAAATATAAATTCTTTAGTAAAAAATGGTTAACACCTGGTAAAAGCAGCATTTCCGAACATAATTCGTAGGAAAGTTTTCTTTATGTTGACCCTTATGACCATCCACTGAATTATCTCCGCACATTACAGGGTCACCCTGTATATTTAAGCATACAACTAAATAATATTACCCTCAGATGAACCAATGGTTCATGCTTCATACTGTGTAGTATTAACCTTTTGCGCTCCATAGGCGAACTCAGTCCGACATCGCTAATTTGCCGTTGCGCTCCACTGTCGGACTCATTCCGACACACGTTTTAATATGATTTCTATGTTCTAAACAAGTGTAGAATCTGTGGTTTTCGGTCTAACGAGACTTCAATGTTGTTAAAACAGTTTAGAAACCAGTGACAGATTATATTTGTTGTTGAATATATTTTATATCTCTCTGAAGTTAAACAGCTGTTTGCCAGTCATGATCAAGAAATACAAGTAGCTTCATCTTTTATCTTGCACCTTGTAACTTTTGTTTACGCTTTTTCAAGTGGTATTTATTTTTACTGTACGTTATTATTTTGCAGTTTTGGGTAAATTTTGTTAATGTAAATAATGTAAAGATCTTGTTTTTGTTTTATTTTGTGTTGAGAAATGGCAACTGTTTAAACTATACGTTAACATGGTTATGTACCATTATTTCCAGAAACTTTATTGTTAAAATAAATTTTTGAATAAATATAAATACAGTTGACATACTTAAACAGACATATTTCCTGTAAAAACTATTTTTAAAGCTCTAACCATTTTTATTACTACTTTTAAATTCATAAAAAACATATTTTTTTTTATTTTTTTTAAATAATATATTCAAAATAGGCCTACTCAATAAAAAAATGTTGTTAAACCTCAAAAATATTTTTTAAATTATTTATTATGGTCACATTCAGTGTAATTAAGTATTTTAAAAGCTCTAAACTCTATTATTCTTATTTTTAATTTCATTACAAAACAAAAAAATTGATTGATTTTTTTGACCGATTATATTCAAAATAGGCCTACTCAATGAAACGTTTTTTATTTAATCTTTCAAAAATTGTGTCTTATTCTCTGTTTTATTCCGAACAAAATGATATATAATAACTTATGTTTACTATTTATAGGCATTTTTTAGCGAATTTACAAAAATAATTCTGCAAACAGTAATATTTTAATTGGAGCTGGTGGAGCAGCCAAGTGTCAAATAAATAGAGTGCAAAAGGTTAAAGTTGTAGTAAGGGAGGGCTTTTGAATATAGTGTATACTGTATACACAAACATTGACAAGAATAAAGCAAAAATAGATTTTCTACACTCAAAGTCAATTTAATAAATTGAACCTGAAATAGTTTTCATTTATTGAATTAATCGTTATGGCTTCAACTCTTCAAGACGTTCAGGGATATTAACAAAACTTGATTTTGATTATTTTAAAATTTATTTATTTAAAAATACATTTATTTCACTTCCTTGACTTGTAGGCCTGAAACAAAAACAAAACAAAATATTTAGACAAAATATAACATACAATGAAAGAGTTGGAACTGTATGTTATGTTATAGTTTGATACTTATAAAATTTATGGCAAAAGAAAACTTTTTAAAATAAATTCTGCATAGAAATTTAAGTTAAAATTGTATAATGCTGTGAACATAAAATGTACTTGAGTATTTGAAGAAAATATCTCAATCTTAATTTTCAATATTTTTGGATAAACCACAAGATAACTCTGAAACAAACAAGATAGAGCATTTAAATAAGTACGCTTAACAAAAATATTGGAAAAGTGAGTATATTGTATGGCAAGCGCAATTATGTAACAGAACATTAAAATATTACATTAATAATAACAATATAAAAAATATACAGTAATAAAAATTTAAAAAAAAAATAACAAATCAAATAAATATATATAAAATACACAAAAACTTATGATATGTAGGTGTAATTTGTCCAAAAGTTTGATCATGACAATGAATTCACTAAGTGGTGAAACACAATGGATTTATTAATTAATTATTAATTTAGCTACGGAAAACATAATGCAAAATATAAATTTGGTTTCTTACCATCATACGCAACCTAGTCCTCGTCATCATGTGCAACAGCCGTTTCACGACTAAGGTACATATAACACTACCAAATAAACACCAAATTTCTTCGATGAAAGATTTTCCATCAAAGAAATTTGATGATTCTTTGACAAACTAATTTATTCATCAAACTGATAAATCTTTGGCAAAGATTTTCAAAAAAGAATAAGAATGAAGGACTAACATATTAATATAGTACGCTTTTTTAGGTAACCTCCTAAAATCTAAATATATTTGAATATTGTAGCTTACATAAATATTGTAGATTAGCATAAATTTATATTACCTTTTTTCCGGTACATCACACTTATTCACTGCTGATTTCAATGATTACTGCAGTTTCAAACTGCATGAGCCCAGATCAGATCATATAAGGTTTAATTTTTTAGTAGGAATTGTTCCATACAGAGCTCGTAAATGTTTAAAAAAACAATATAGTGAATACAGTTCATATGTACAAATACACAGCAAAACATTTTTACAAACGTTTTTATAAAACACCTGATATCGGTTGCATGTCGTTCAGTGTGCACTCTTCAACGAACGCTATCGTTAAATCACTATCTAACTTTGAGTCACCGGTTCCTTTCTTTGGATTTTGATAACGCAGATAGGGTATTAGGGCAAGATAGCGTTTCTTGATCTATGTAATATAGGGTATTAGAGGAGAACGAGAGTTATTCATTTAATATATTGGCAGATTCTTGTTTGAACGCTTTGTAAATCTCGAACTCTTCCAAGGAGCTCATGTAACGCCCCTTACTGCATGTGTGCAAAATGTCCATAATAGTGTTAAGGGTAGTCCTAACCAACACTTAGAGGACGGAAAAGAAAAAAGAGGCATATACAGAATGACTTGCGATGATTGCCCAAGCTTTTACAGCTCTTTACATTTTACAGAATGACTTGCTCGGCCAAACAAAGCGCCCTATCAAAAAACAATCCATGGAGCATTTATCAACAATCAAAGAAAAACCTAAGAAATCGAGATACGCTGAACACCTCATCGATAACTGCCATACTTACTCCAACATTGACACTAATATGGACATCTTGCACGCATGCAGTGAGGGACGTTACATGAGCGCCTTTGGAAGAGTTCGAGAAAACGTTCAAACAAGAACCAACCAAAATATTAAATAAACAACTCTCGTTCTCCGCCAATACCCTATTTGACAGCGTTATCACGATGCAAAAAAAGGAACCGGCGACTCAAAGTTAGATAATGATTAACAATAAACTAGCCCATCATGAACCGTTCCTTGAAGATTGCACTCTGACCAACATGTAATCGATATCATGATTTATAACTTTTGTAAATGTGTATTTGTGTAAACGTGCTTTGTTGTGTATTTGTACATATGAAATGTATTCACTATATTGTTTTAAACATTAATGAGCTTCGTATGGAACAATTCCTACTAAAAAATAAAACCTTACCGTATATGATCTGATGATGGGCTCACAGAGTCCGAAACTGCATTAATAATTGAAATCAAAAGTGGATTAATGTAACGTACCGTAAAAAGTCAATATAAAATTATTTATAAAAATATGTTTTATCAGTTTTCATATGTATTCCTTTCCTTTTATATTTATAATACGATGGCGAAATTGACATGGAGTGTTGAGGCTGTGAAAACTTTAATTTTATCTAGAATGTTTGTGGAACATCCACACTAATGCCTACAAAAACCGTGATGCAAGGCAAACATCTTTAGAACAAATTACAAATGTTTTGCAGTCTGTAATATTGGGTTTGAAAATAATGTAATATTGGGTTGGGTCTACGTTTTTGATTACTTTTTATTGTAAAAGTTATTTACAAGTTTTTTAAGATTTGTTTTTGAAATCTTAAAACCCGTTATAATATGAATCACGATCTTCAAACAATAATTCTTTAATATTTAATAAATAATAGCCTAATAATAAAAGAATAAACCGAAACAACCCCAAAGTATATTATTTAGTTAATTTTAGTTAATAGCCCTGCTGATGAAAGAAATTGGACAGGTGTAATGTTTTCTTTGACAAAACTTTTGTCAAATATTTGACAAATAACATTAATTAATAGTGTAATATATGCAACTTGGTGCACTGTGAAACACTATTAATTTTTAAAACCGACAAGATAGTTCACATTTAATCCAATTGGTACACATTTTAACAAACGAAGACAAGGATGCATATGACATTAAGAAACCAAATTTATAATTAGAGTTTATTACTTAGGCCTACATCACTAAACTACAAACTCAAATAATAAACGCTTAAACAAAGTCATAAATAATATATAACTGACTATAAAAAACAAATTTAAAGGGAACTAAAGAAAAAACACTTTGGCCAGGTGTATAGTGGTGCAAACACACATACCATGCAACGAAGGACAGAACATCCCCTATCGTACATTAGTGTGCAGGATAAATCAATGTAGGATATTTTTATACAGCGTATTACAAAAATGTGTACTAATAATTCACATATTTACTTACTGCATCATTTACAGTAAAAAATTCAAATAATCACAGTCCTAAAATGCATCACCACCAATTTGTTTGCATCACTAAATTATTTTAATTTTTTAGAACAACTTAACTGATTGATTTCAAACTTCACAGAATTTAATTACGACAAGACCTAGTTAATGTAAAACAACCAGATTCGTACTATACACCCTGCTTTAGTCGAGTTGTAATCAAGAAAAAATACTATGAATGTTTCTTTTTCATGAAATACAAATTTTAATTAAATTAAGTGAAAAATAAGCTTACTTAATGGAGTAAACTAGCTGATATAATAGCTTGTGAGAGTTCTATTTAGTTTTCGGAATTATTTTTATAAGCCGATAAATCAAACAGTGGCCCTAAATGGGTTAACAATACAAGACTGACCTGGTGGAAGAGATTGTTTCAGCTTCTCTGCCTTTTCTTTGTCCTTGATGACCAATGTGTAGAGAAACCTTGAACAACGTACCTTGAACTTGGTGTTCTCTGGATTCTTCTTTATTTTGACGGCTGTACAAAATAAAACATTGAATTAAAAAATATAAAAACAAAATAGAAACATATTGTACAGATGGAAGCTTAATCCAGTAGCGCACTTCATATAAATGAATGAAAGACAATAGCTTTGGGTAATTTTAAAAAGAGGTAAGAATACAAAGAACTACCTACAGAAAGTTCTTTCAGAGGTTAAAGTCAAGAATGCCTGTGCGAAGGAAGGCTTAAATTTTACCTCCTTATGGTTGAAATATCTTAAATTAAATTTCCACTACTTTAACTAATTATAATATTCGAAGTAATTCTACATCACCATAGAATTTCAGTCATAGGGAGTTAAATGTTTTTAGGTTAGGCTTTTGTCATTAACAATATTGAATTTCACACTAGAGAAAATAAGGAGAATGCATAAAAACTCCAAAAAGGAAAATAATCTTAAAAATAAAATAAAAAGGAAATAATCCAAATTCCTGCTAAACCCAATTCCCGCTAAGTGTTCGGTCCCAATTAGTTCGGAGTAGTGGGACCTCTACTGTGCTAATAAATCAGGTCATTAAAATAGACTAGAACTTTTAAAATTAGCCATTAAATAACAAAAGAATACTGCCACAAATATGCGACGTCAGTCATTTAAATTAGACAAAGCGACGCAGCATCAGTCTGTGGACGCGATGCTAGTCTAAGTTTACGAAAAACTTTTACAAGTGCAGTAGCAAATTTTTATTCCTAAATTCTTAAACACTTTTAAGAACTACCCAATAAAAAACCAAACCCATAGTAAAATAGCTTGCTAACTGTTAGAATATTTCGTCACATGGTTTGTACGCGTGGGTCTTACGATTAAAGACTGAATTGTAGGCTAGGTAGGTGATTAGTTAATATCGACACTGGTATTAAATATAGACTAAACTTATATTAAATAGTGAAACTTATATATGATTTGAGTGAATTGTATGTAAGGTATAACATTTAGGTCAATCTTGATGTCAGTGCACGAGTATTTTGATTTATTAGCCCTACTTGTTATTGAGCATTACTTTTGTCAAATGACAGTTTTTGAATGGTCGGTAAATGATCTAGACAAAAGATCTTCTTTTTTTGCCTATATAATATTATTATATACTCCCCGTATAGCCTCCCGCACCTCAAATAACAAGCTATCTTCTCAATAAGAGAAAATTGCCAAGAACAAAAAACAAAAAGTGCTATTTACAAATTAATAGCTAATATACAAGAACACATTTTAGCTCTAGAATTTTATTTAAAAAGATTTAAAAAACATGTATACGCATCTCGTAACATAATTAAAAGATACAACTTAATTGACATCCTTTTAACGTGCTAAGTTATTAAAACATATTCTACAGGACTAACCTCCATCTTTATATCAAGTACCTTGCAGGTCTAAGATCTATATTATAGCGATAACAGATATTGAGTGGCCACACACACACACACATTTATTCTCTTATATGAAGAACCATGTGTTCGGCCATGAGAATAGATACATATATTTTGAAATAAACATACTCTAACACAGCCATTTAGGCCTGCTGATCATTTTTATCAGGTCTATTTGGATTATTTTTCTTATGCAATTTGTGTTTCATTT
Source organism: Philaenus spumarius (assembly GCA_018207615.1). NCBI lineage: Eukaryota > Metazoa > Arthropoda > Insecta > Hemiptera > Aphrophoridae > Philaenus > Philaenus spumarius. The sequence goes on from JAGFPH010001376.1 coordinate 273,054, forward strand.
AAAAAAAGTTGATCACTACACCAGACTTTATTCCTTGAATCAGTTCTGTAGTATAACAACTATATTCAGCATAGAAAACATATATAAAAAAAATAACTTAACCCAAATCTTATTTAACAAAACACAGTATGTGTTATTAATATGTGAAACACTAAAGTGAAATTTTTGACAAATTATAGTTTTTGTAAAGTGGCAAAGATACATTAAATGTTAATACATTCTTGATAGAAAATTCTAAACTGTTAAAAAATAACTAAACCCAACACATTGGACGCTTGGGAAACTTTTTATATTAACAAATACCGTAACATAATTGTGAATAATGAATTAGGTCCTTTACAGAATTCTTTATTAATGTAATAATGCTATGTTTTGTTAAATATTAATATTAGTTTATCAATCTTATTTAAGTTATATTGTTATTGTTAAGATATTTGATTAACGGTAGGCGGTGGTTAACGCCATAGCATAGGTTTAGGACCCGCCCCCTGTAAGGTACGCCCCTTCTGGTTAGGTATTTATACTGTGTGTTGTCACACTGTTAGATCAGTTATAGTTTGGTTACTGTAGCCCGTGCATCACTGAGGATGGCGACATTGTCGTTGAAACGCATTTGAGGTTAGTAAACGTATTTATTGTGAGATTTTGTGTTCAGGTTTTATTTTATCTAAGTTACTTTCTCACAAGTCAAGCTCATTAGTTATTTATTTACATTCTTGATGTTTATTTTTCTACATAATTAAAATATATAAATATGATACCTGTTATATTACCGTACCGAGTTAGTTTCAGATGAGTTGCAATATGATTAATCATACTAACCATTTGACTCGAAACTAGCCTAAACATTATAAGTATTTTATTTATTACAATTTCTGTTCATATTAGAAAGATCTATATGGTGTTAACTTACATTTAGCATCTTTCCTTCTGGCTTTGAGAAGGAAATCCTTAATTTCCTTGATTTCACGTGGCTGTAAACAAAACAATAGTATATAAACAAGCTAGCTCTATGTTCTTATAAACAAAATGATGCTAGGCTATATAAACCTAGGAATTGTTTGATATTGAGTATTTAGCCTACTAACAAAAAAGAAGTTTTAATTTTTTTTAGTAAATCCTTTATAAGTTTGATCTTTTCAGCATATCTTCATTACTGTACCATAAACATGATATGAGTAGTAGGACCTATTCAAACAATATAAAAACAAACTCCTTTAAATACAAAATTAATATATTAAGTAGTTATAACTTACATCAAGAAAGGAGTACATAAAGATCAGTTAAATGTATATATATACAATTCAAGGTTAATTGCCATCGTTTATGTATAAAGAAAATAATACAAATAGGCAAATAGCCTATGTTTAAAAAAATCAACTTTCATTATCAAGTAAAAAAAAAACTAAAGCTAACACATAATATAAACTGACAAAATTTTAGAATACCACTAAAATTCCTTCTATCACGGCTAGGTTGCAACGAAAAAAAAACCCTGAACTGATGATATTGCCAACAAGTAATGGTATTCTAAAAGTTCGTCTATAAACTATAAATATAAACCAAGAGGGCTAGGCCTAGTTTGCCATCTAACCTAAAATACAATTAAGTTAAAATTATGAATATGTAGGAATACACAGAACTATAGCCGAGATGTCAAAACAAACTTAATAACTAAATAGTCCTAGGCCTACAAACTGAACTACAGAAAACATTTATCACTCGGCACAAAAATGTCTTGACTGCTTTCTAAAACAGGAAAAATAAGCCTTGGTAAACCACCCTTCCCTCCCACTTTTAATGGAATCCTAAAGCCGAGTGCAGGCTCTTGTTACCGTGCCCTCCGGAGGGTTATCTAATAGTGTTCTTATCTTTAATTAAACTTAAACTAAAAATGGAAAATAAATATTGCAATTGTGAAGATAAGGGTGACCGTATAAAGTGGGATTTCTTCATAGTATTTTGAAAATACACATAGGCCTACATTAAAACTTATTCTAAAAACATAAACCATTTCCTCGACAGTAGGCCTAGAATAATGTAAAACAACGTCGTTGTCTGCAAAAATATTAGGCTAGGGTCGAATAGTAAAATTACGCCAAAAAATAGCCTGAAGTTCTAACTTATAGGCTAGTCACTGGTATGTTTACCTGCATTCAACAGTAGAATGTGCTTAGGTTGGCACCACTACTCTATTTTATAAAAAAAGGTTGTCGGCTGCAAACAGAGGATCAGCTGAGGATCGTAAATTTATGCCTACTGATTTACAAGTATGGTAAATGATGGTCACCTTCATCTGCACTAACACCATAGTAACTTAATAGGCATATTGACTAAATAATAGTAATAATATATGCCCTCTAACAAACAATTCTGTAAGCTAACAATGTTTAAGGAATTTTTAGGAAACAGAAATAGTTACAACCTAAATATTTTTACTAAATGTGGCCCAAGTTAAATTAGTTTAGGCCTAAATTTCCTTATTTTTAGGTTACTAGCCTAGCCCTATACTATAGGCCTACTGGGCATAAATTTACTATACGAACCTCGGCTGATGATTTTGCAGACAAATCCTTGTTTCACATTCTACTATTAAATGTTGAAAACAGGTAAACATACTGTGACTAAATACTATAGGTTAGAACCTTTTACATTTTTTTAAAATTATTATTCTTGCACTCCTGTTACCATAGGTTAGCCTTGGGTCGAATAGTAGGCTAAACTTGCACCGGCCTACTGTAATTTAGCTCTGATGTTTTCTACCTTGTAACAGGAGTTATTATAAACAAGTTAGCAACAGAAACCGTTGATTTGATAATATAAAGAACAAAACTTTTCTGCCAAGAAAAGGCTTAGGCCTAGAATATTCAAAACAATAAGTTGGACTTGATCTAGGCATGGCGAAAAGCGAGTCTGATTCTGTATATTAGGAAACTAGGCCTAGATGTAATTTAGTTTCATGAGACTAAATATAAATAAAATGTAGATTACACTTTCAAAATAAGAATAATTTGCAAGTTACTCACCATTATTGGTCGAAGTGGACGTGTCTTTGAGATGTATCTGAAAAAGAAAATCGAATTACAAGTAAGCGAACAAATAAAGAAGGTCAGTTGGTTTAGTAATTCGTATAAATAACATAATTTTAATTTATAATAAATGTAGATTAGAAACGATAGTTATCCCAAAACTTACCACGTCTTTTTCTTGAAAGACAATCTCTACGCCGGAAAGAAATAATATTACGTTACAGCAGGAAACACAAACAAACGTAACCACTGCCACTTGAATTTAAAGTAGGCTACATAGGTTACTACATTTCTGGGAAGATAAAATAAAGAAATAGGTACCGTACTCAATTTCAATAACAATTATTAAGAGTCTTTATTATAATTTATTAACATATTTATTTAACTCATGTGTATCATTTCAAATCATACCATCGTATCAATTTGTTGCTATACTATGTCATATAATTTTTGTGGCGCGAAATTTAACTTATAGCTTGTTAGAATACAGTACACCTAGCATTAACTTTTGGTGTATATTTTAAAACTGGTGGTTAACCCTACATTACACGATTTTTTTAAATTGTTGAAAAAAAATATTTGTGGTGTAAACCCCCCCGCCCCCTGAAATCTACTATTAAAAATTAATACTAGGTTTCAAAAGTGCAAATTAAATTATAAAATAGACAACACAACAGAGGATCAAGCAACATATTTATTATTTTACATCATTGTGCATTGCATGCATACTGATATTTAGATTTACTTAATTAAACTACAATGTACAATACACATGGATGCAGTAGGTTACAGCCTTACTCTCTTGTGAGCTTGATCTTATATAAAACTAGCTAAAGTACCCGTTCTTCGCACGGGTTAGAAAGGTTAAGATATGTACTAACAGATAAATTTATTTAATAAAATACTGTAACTTGATTTAGAATAAAAGTAATTAATACAAATAATGTACTATATAAACAAAGATAACGGAACATTTATTTATTTATACAATACATTTTTGTATACAACATTAAAAACTTTGTTATTTTTTGGCGAAAAAATGTGAAGATTTTGTCCACTTGACACTCGTGAACAGGCCACATAAAGTTGGCCATGACTGAAACAATCCTTTTCTAGATTAATGCCTACAAACTGCATAGTTTGGCCTTGGGCTTTGTTAATCGTCATAGCGAAAGCTAGTTTTAAGGGAAACTGGAGTCTTTTGAACTGAAAAGGTAGGTCCGTTGGGATTATGGGTATTCTTGGGATTATGACGGTTTCCCCTTTTGCGCAACCTGTCATAATTCTTGCAGTAATCAAATTATTCTTCAGGGCTGTAATTACCAATCTGGTGCCATTGCACAGTCTTGGTGCATCTAAGTTGCGCATTAATAGTACAGGAGCACCAACCTTTAGATAGAGCTTATGAGAAGGGACTCCCGTTAATTCTAAACTATTTAGGAATTCTGTGGGGTAGTTTGTAGCACTCTCCTCATTCACAACGTTATCAATAGACAAAAATGTAACTTCTTCTGAGGGCAATTTTTTTAGTAACTCATTGTTAATAGTGTTTACAGTGTCATTTAAGGGAGACAAAATGGTACGACTGCAAAGCCACTCACTTGAGAGATAATTCATTTCAATATCTGGGAACACGGATGAAATTAGTTCTTCAGTGGAGTTGACAATGTTACAGAAATTTCTTGGTAGTTCAATCATTTGCTGAGAATTTTTGGGGATCTTTCCTTCACCTATTTTCAGCAAGTTAGATGAAAATTCACCGGCATCGCTGTCGTTGTGTAAGTGAACTCGCATGTTATGTGTGAGGTGGAGTTTGGATACACTATTCCATAGGTGTGAAGACTTTAAACAGGCATTGATTTCATCAGCAGGAGTGCCACGTTGAATTACAGGCAGTGTTTGTCTAAAGTCTCCAGCCATCAACACAACCAAGCCACCCATCAAGGAGTTGTTACCCCGAATATCACGGAGGGATCTGTCTAAAGCTTCTAAGGCTCGTTTGTGCGACATGGTGCACTCATCCCAAACTATTAATTGACATTGACGCAACAAAGAAGCCCTCTCCGAATCTTTGGAAATGTTGCAAGTTGGTACTTCAATATGGGTGAAATTTAATGGTAGCTTAAACATAGAGTGGGCTGTTCTTCCTCCAGGCAGTAGGGTAGCCGCTATACCGGACGATGCTACTGCAATTGCAATTTTCTTCTCTTTACGTATTGTAGCAAGTAGAACGTTCATGAGAAATGTTTTGCCGGTACCTCCAGGAGCATCCAGGAAAAATACTGCACTCTCTTCACTTTTGACTTTGTTAATTACAGTATCATATACCTTTCTTTGTTGTGCCGACAGCTTCGGAACCATTTCAGCGACATAATCTTGAAGCTGATTGGTATTGTATGACAATTCCCTGACTATTTCAGAGTTTGCTTCCACATCAGTCTGAGGATTTGGAAGTCCAAAAGAACTCAGTTTCTTTCCACACATTTCAAAAAACCTTCTTTTCAATATCGCGAAGTGCATCGTTGTACACAATATCATTCATTTCTCTTAGTTGAAGCTTGTACAAAATATCTTCAGACATTGTATATTTGAAAGTTTCCCATAGGTGCGTTGGGTTATAAATTCCACATGAACTCAACATAATCGAAAAAAGGTAGCGGACTTGAGAAGGTGATCTGGACTGTACTGCTTCTTCTAGTGTGTTTTCCCATATTCGGTCATCTTCTAAGAGACCCAAAGTTTGACAGGTTTCTTTATAGGTTTCAAAAACTGTATTTCCAACAGTTCTCAAGTCAATGAAAGATTTTGGCCCTCGGATCTTGTGTAAAAGAATACGTAGACAGAAACATTCCATGTTATTGGGATGGACCGTGTACACACGTCCTATAGCAGCTGTGAACTTGACGCCAGGTTGATCTTGAACAGGTTCTCCCAAAAGTCTTCGTTTAAATTCTCTTGTAGAGGGATTCCATGTGTAGTAGTGAGGTACGTCTGGGTAAAGAAGTGTTCTTGCAAACGGATCATTTTCACATAGTTTGAAAAATGCAGTCAGAGTGGTGTTAGGTGGATTTAATAGCTTTTCTTGCATGTTGTCTTCATGGAAGTATATTCGCTGACCATTTTCAAGGTGAACACTTAAATGTGTGACTGTAGGGTACCTTTCATGTACAGGAAAGGAAAATATTCTCCAAAAGGCTTCATTGCTGCTAACGTAGCGGCCGGTCTGATAAATTTCAACTTCATTTCTTTGCAGATTGGCTTGCACCTCTTGGTTTCGTAAATTGAAAACTGCTTGGTCGCTACCTTTGTGAATGTACTTACAAACATATTTAATTGACTTTACTGAACTGCAATACTCGACGTTTATGTGAGCGTTGAAAATTTTAGACAGAACAGGGCAGTAAGGGACAATCCAAGAGTTGTCTATAACGATAGGATCATTTCTATTTGATGCCATAGTGATTTGAGCAGAATTTCCACCGTCTTCAGAACGTCGACGCCTGTATAGTGGGTAACCATTCTCACTGGTCTGTGTATTGTTGATTAACGCTCTTGGATAACCTTTAGAACATTTGCCATGTTTCATGCAGGGCGAGTTCATGTTCAATGCACCACATGGGCCGTGCACCATGTTTTTGAGAACAATCTCATTCAGGTGTGGGTCTGCAATATCATTTGGTATCTCTGCACTGATAATTAAATCAATCTGGTTGGGCTGAATTTTTTCTGCACACCATATTAATGCATGGATGTGTGGTAATCCACGCTTCTGCCATTCAACCGTATACATCCAACATTTGACGGATCCAAATATTTCCCCCTTAGTAATAACGGTGACAAACTTCGTGACTTTCTGTCGGAAGACTCTTGCAACTATGTCATGACGATCAATGGAACGTTGACCGGGTAGTAATTCTAATGTAATTTCATCCCATTTCGGATTGCATGTCATTGTTATGAAGAGATCTGGTCGACCGTACTGCCGGACATATGCTAGTGCGTCTTGAGCATGTTCGTGCATGTATCTAGGACTGCCAGTAAATGATGAAGGTAGAATCACAAGTTGGCCGACATTATTGGGGTTGACATTTCCATCACTGGCCACTGCATCTTGTAAGTGAATGTAGTTGTCTGATCTAAGCTTACTTTGATTTCTTTTTATAAAAAAAAGCCTTTCCGATTCAATTTTAACATACATATCAACAACAAACTGATTTAAAAGCTGTCTGAATCGTAGTATTGTATTAAAGGCATTGTTATGAACCATAAAATAAAAAGCATAGAACTCTAGGGCAGTAACCTTTTTGTTTGGTAAAGGCTGATTGGTGACTGGATTGTGTTTTGGGATACAGAAATGATACCCTTCCTGACCTTGCCAAAAGATCAAAGGATACTGTAAGGCATCATAAAATCTGTGTGTTTCAGAAACCCTTACCAACGTTTCGTCACGTCGACGCAAGACAATGTCTCGACTTTCAAATTCATTACTGATAACAACAGCAGCTACTTCGTTTGTCGTTGGAGCGTTGAATCGCCTCTCATGTTCACCCGGAGGACGCCTGTCGGCGCGTATTACTACCTTTAGTTCTTTTTCTGGCCACTGTTCCATAGCTACTTTAAAGGTGTGGATAAGTTGATTGTGGGTGTGAAGTAAATGTTGTAAATCATGAACAATGTCGTTTGATAAACCTGGAATTATTTCATGTCGCCTGGCAGATTCTAAGTGTTCATCCCCTATAAAATAAACTTGCAGAAAACTGTGTTGCTGGCCAGCAGCTGGCAATAAAGATCCAAAACGATGGTAGATTTGACCATGCGCAGTAAACGTTGTTGGAAAGTTGTAAGAAATTGCTGGACCGGAAGTTCCGAATGACGTCATTTGGAAACAGGAATTATATTGCCGCGTCTTCTGTAAGAATGATGTTGAGAGTGGCGTTTCTCCAATCAGGAGTGTTCTCAGTGGTTCTGGTGGCTCATTAATGGTAGGAAGTCTAACTTTACCTGCGGTACAGCATAACCCAACACTTTCCCCTTTCCACTTGAGGGCACCACAGTGTCTGCAGGGTATATTCATAATTCCAAGTTGAAGCAGGCCATGACTGGAATAGGGAATATCTGGATTATATGAAAAACAAATACCTCTAAAAGGATCCCAGGTCATGCGCATGAAATTTGTTCTTTCTTCCCTTCTATGTCTTAAATGGTTTTCATGCTCTTCTGGTGTCTGGCTTAATATTTGGTTCAAATGTCTTTCATTATCATTTATGTGACGGTCCTCGCGCTGAGTAGGTGTTTCCTCAGCACGTGAAACAGCCGTTCTCTCAGCATTTCTTGCTTGTCGGGCATCGCGCTGAGTAGGTGTTTCCTCAGCACGTGAAGCAGCTGTTCTCTCAGCATTTCTTGCTTGTCGGGCATCGTGCTGAGTAGGTGTTTCCTCAGCACGTGAAGCAGCCGTTCTCTCCGCATTTATAGCTTGTCGAACCTCTCGCTGAGTAGGTGTTTCCTCAGCACGTGAAGCAGCTGTTCTCTCAGC
>JAGFPH010001377.1:19612-33569 GCA_018207615.1 Philaenus spumarius
CGGTGCTTGAAAGCTTTTAGCAAGGGTGGTGGGGTGTACGGAGCTGGAAAGGTTTCAGCAAGGGCGGTGGGGTGACCGTTACTGGAAAGCTTTCAGCAAGGGTGGTGGGGTGTACGGTGCTGGGATGCTTTCAGCAAGGGTGGTGGGGTGTACGATGCTGGGAATCTTTAGCAAGGGTGTGGAGGTGTACGAAGTTGAGGGAGACGTTGGGACCCTGGTCTGATAAAGATGTGATAACGTTAACCGAACATCATCGGGAATTGATAAATGTAAACCACTATTATGAACTGTATAAAGTTTTAATTTATATTTTCAAATTTAAATAAAAACATTTTGTATTGACTAACTATATAAATATTTATATATAAAAAATAAAAGTACATCTGGCGATATTGATAAACAAATCATTAATTTCTGTGAAGTGGAAGTATTAAACCAGTTTATAATTCACCTATTTGTAAATTTTTGACGAATTTTATAGTGTAAAAATTGAGACATTACTACATTAGTGTTTTCATACATTTTCTTTAAAAATCATAAAAATAAATTTATATTTGTCTGCTCGTGAATTTTACACTATTGAAACACGACAGCAAGTTTATTTTGAGGTGATGATTCATCTGCTAATTTATCTACAATACTTTTGCTATAAACTATAGGAAACGATACTACTTCAAAGAACCTTGGCCTCCCTCACAACAGCCGCCCATTCTTCTGTGTTTTGTCTTCCCATTCCACTTTCTCACGCCCGTCAGTTGTTGATCTTACAGTTGTTGCTTTCCATCTTTTCCTCGATCACCATATTCTTTTCTAGTTTAGCAATGTTGATGTTTTTGGTGGTTTCGTCTATCACGTCCTCGCCAAGAGGCCCAACAGTCTACCTTCATTGCAATTTAATTTCAACAAATCGGGAGACAAAACAGAACCTCTATCTCATGCTAATCGAGATCAGATTTCACATAATCTATATAATAAAAATGAATTGCGGTTCCTTTGTAAGCGCATCACTTGGGAACGGCTGGACCAATTTGGCTATTTTTTGTTTTAAAATGTTCATAATAGTCCGAACTAGGTTTTTATATAAAGAAAAATTGAAAAATTTCCCGAAAAAGTTTCAAATTTGAAAAAAACTAAACAGCCTCTTTTGTATAAACTCAAGACCATAGCGCACAAAAACAGCTGTTCGTATAAAAAGCACATAGCAACACGTCATGTTTGTTTACATTACTTACCATAGCAAGTAATTACTTTACTTATCAGTTTATTATTCTTCAAAGCCAACAGCTTTTTTAGGTTAGATTGGCCAATATAATGCAAACAAAAACAAATATCAATTTTAATTTAATTCAAACATTGGTGGTTACATATTAAATATAAAACAACTGATTTTAATAAAAAACTGAACATATTTTTAGGTTAGGCCTACAATGAATCTAAACACGTTTACTTGCAACCAATTAGGCTAATTTAAAATCAGGTTTTTTAAAATGCTTAACAAGTATCAGTTTTGTTTTTGTTTTTGTAAAATAAAAAAAATAAAAATGGTTTACTGTATTATCTATAGGCCTAAAGGTTTACAAAATCTAAATATAAATTTGTGTAGTCTATTCTTAAATGGTATAAAAACCATTTTACAATTCGATTACTTAAGTCAATGTAATGAAATGGAATAATGACCCTTTAAATTAAATCAAGCAATAGCGAAGCATTGCTGGGTCCACTAGTATACTATAAACATGTTAACTAAGTGTCTTCTTCCAAAACGAGAGAAATTTGGACAGAGCAAAAATGTTTATTTCTGTAGCCCTTTTTGTTCTTATAGTTTTTTATACTTTTGAAGAGTACAGTTCTATACGCGCATCTCGTCTAAAAATTCGTGGCGGTAAATCCCATTTTCCGTCACGCATTTTCTGAAATGCTTTATTCCGTCACGCTCTACTATATGTATATATTATAGTACAAATGTATATAGCACAGTATGTATTTTACTTGTTAATACCTCTCAAATAGACATTGTTCTTCCTCATTTCGTAAGTTGTGTTAAAATAGTTTACTTGGTAATACATCTGAAATCGACCTTGTGCTTCCTCATTTCGTAAATTGTGTTAAAATAAAATACTCACTTGGTAATATCTCTGAAATGGACATTATACTTCCTCTTCCTCATTTGGTAAGTTGTATTAAAACAGTTTAATTGGTAATACCTCCAAAATGGACAATTGCTTCCTCATTTGGTAAGTTGTATTAAAATAGTTTAATTGGTAATACATCTGAAATGGACATTGTATTCCTCATTTCGTAAATTGTATTAAAATTGTTTAATTCAATAATGGTTACTTCATACTTTAAATAATTGTTTATTAAATATTTGATAAGTGACAGATCTAAAATTAATTCTTGACATCTCTTTGTTTGTAGACACTATTTTAGTCAAAAATAAAAAAAAAATATAAAGACGCAAATTTGATGAAATGTTAAGGAAACTTTAAACAATCACATAAGTAAAATAATCAAAGACAGATATGTGTGCACTTACAACAGTCCGTTTCAAGATCTCTAACTTTACCTAACGAAAGACCGTTATCGTGTACATTTTAGTGGAATTATTTCTAAATTGTTTGAAAAAAAAATGTTCTTACTGCCTTGTTGAAAGCACAAGTTTAATAAACGGTACCAGGAACTGGCACATACTTTCTCACAAACATATTTAAATTATTAAACAGATTCACGGTGACTTGTAGGGTGGGGTAGGAAAGGTGATTTTGTATTAAAATTGTTTTCCCATAAAAATCCATAAAATAACGGAAAAACCTACTTTTCTCAAAAACGGCTCGAACGATTTTGATTAAAATTTTACAGTTTATAGTACTTTAGGTCCCTAATAAACTATAAAATTTTAATCAAAATCGTTAGAAAAAAGTTCGGAGCCGTTTTTGAGAAAAGTTGATTTTTCCGTTATTTTAAGGGTTTTTATGGGAAAATTACCCTTAAAAATAAAAAATTCGCAAAAATGAAAAAAAACGCCTGGAGATACCGTGGATTAGTACCTCTATACCAAATTTCATCAAAATCGGACGACTGGTTTAGGCTCTAGGTCTGATAACATTCATACAGACACACAGACACACAGACACACATATAGACACACCCACAGACATCACTCCGAAAACCACTTTTTTAGGTTCAGGGGGGCCCAAAACGGATATTTCCACCAAAAACTCAAACTCGAAAATTTTGACGAATACAATACTTTCTCCATATACTATGGTATAGGGGGAGAAAGTAAAAAAGTAAATATTCAGGTAGTTTTCTTAGTTAGATTTGAAATCCAAAAACATCTTACGTGGATTTGAACCGGGTACTTTTATGCTGTTTTACGTTTCGATCGATTTCGAGAGAACCAAGCGAGTTATAAAGTTGTGTACAAAATCAAAACGTGCAGAATGTCCTACATTTACTTTTCGATACAACCCTAAAACTTTAAATTCTTGTACGAAAAGTCTAAAACCTTAGTTACTTCTGGTCAAAAAGCGTTCATTAAATTACAAGTGAAAAAACATGGTCCAAGACCGGGATTTGAACCCGGGACCTTTACGTTTCCATCGTAACGCTCCACCAACCGAGCCATCCTGATCACTACAGATATTGTTAACTCACTTGTACGGTTTCACTGCAGTTATTGAACTAACAGACTCGTGTATACGACATTGAAGACAATCTCAATTCTCTTTTTGCAGCTTCTGTGGTGTTATAATTTTTCACTTGTAATTTAATTAAATATCCCTAGCTGAGGAAGTGTGTAAGCGGAAAAAAATATTAAAAATAATAACACCACTATATTCATATTAACATGAGGTATTCAGTCTGTTAGTTCAATAATTGCAGTAAAACCGTGCAAGTGAGATAACATCGACCAATATCTGGAGCTATCAGGGTAGCTCAGTTGGTAGAGCGTTACGACGGAAACGTAAAGGTCCCGGTCTTGGTCCATGTTTTGTTCACTTGTATTTTAATTAAATATATTTGTTGAGGAAGTGTGTAAGCGGAAAAAATAATAATAATATTCAAAAAGCGTGCTTCCGGGTGTTGCATTTTTTTGACTAACAAACTCGTTGGAGCGGCATAAACGACCAACGGAATTTAAACCAAATCGAACTTAAAATGCGGCCGCTAGAGTGCTAAAATTATACATATATAAAATTTCTAATGACACCCCAAAACGTGTTCTGGGGACCATGATCGGTGCTCATTTACTCCTCTTGACCTTGGGTCATACCTTAAGGGTCACTGCAATAGATCATATTCCCTATGGAAATTCGCTAATAAGAACGTATAAGGACTATCTACTTATATAAAGCTAGACGGTAACACTGATTAATTGACATTAATTATTAGGCACTTCCCGTAATCGGACCCCCCTCAACCTTATACTTGAATTAAAGCTCTTGACGAGAAACTTTTGGAAAAATTTCCAGAAGTTAACATTTTTTAATTTTGCAAACACCTTTCGGGCGGGAAAGATTTTTTAGATTTTTTAAATTTTCTCATTTTTTCACTTTGAGCCCGTTTTGTAAGAAAACGGTAAGACGTAGCAAAAAATGTTAAACACAAAAGTTGTAGAAAATTTAATTTCAGACTAACGATTTTTCGTCATATTTAAGATCCAATCACCCATTTAGCCACTATTCATCCGAGAAGGGAAGCTCCGCCCAACGTTCTTAAAGCTAGACGGTTTCACTGATTCACTGACATTAATTATTAGGCACTTGCCGTAATCGGACCCCCCTCGACCTCATACTTGAATTAAAGCTCTCGACGAGAAACTTTTGGGAAAATTGCCAGAAGTTAACATTTTTTAATTTTGCAAACACCTTTTGGGCGGGAAAGAATTTTTCAATTTCTTCATTTTCTCACTTTGAGCGCATTTAGTAAGAAAACGGTAAGAGATAGCAAAAAATGTTAAATACAAAAGTTGTAGAAAATTAAATTTCAAAGAAGAGATTTTCCATCAGATTCAAGATCCAATTATCCCTTTAGCCGCTATTAATCCGAGAAGGAGCTCCACCAAACAATCCTTCAAATTTCTTATGTTAATCTTATGGAGATAATGTTTAATGAGTTTGAGTCAGCTGCCAAATAAAACAGCTGATTTGTGCTCGGTCACCTATGTACATACGAGTCAAAGATTAACGAGATTCTTTAACGAATTTTCCAACTGCGAGCGAAGCGAAGCAGCTATCTGAGGCCGAAGGCCGAGGCGGGGTTGGGACGCGAAGCGTCCAGGGGCACAGCACCTAGTTAAAATATAAAACTTTTAGAAAATTATACAGATTCTGTAATATTTGGAAACGTTTTGAAATTCTAATATAGATTTTCGGTATTGTCAATCCATATTTTGAACTAAGTTACTGTTAAAATTCACAATCATTTTACTTTCTCACTATACTATATAGTATAGAGAAAATATAGTGATAGCAAAAAAATCGATGTTGGGATTTATGTGAAAATATCCGTTTTGGGACCCCCTGCGTCCAAAAAAGTGTTTTTTTATAAAATGTCTGTCTGTATGTCTGTCTGTCGGTCTGTATGTCTGTATGTACACAAAGCAAGAGAGAAAACTATTCTATCGATTTCGACAAAATGTACACCAAAAATGTCAGTTAGGCCTTTATAGGTGCATGAAAAAAGGTTTTGAAACATTTTGAAATACAATCCCCTTTTGGCCAAAAAAACTCCAAAAAAATCTGTTTTTCAAAAAAAATTCACTAGTTTTCTCTCTAGCTAATAATAATATTTATTAGTCACTCTCCTTCTTTAATGTATCCCCTCTCCTACTTTAATACAATAAACTATGAAGTCTCAGTGAATCTATTTAATAATTTAAATATGTTTGTGAGAAAGTATGTGCCAGTTTCTGGTACCGTTTATGTATATGGTAACACTACTAAAATTTACTAACACTGATTTTACGCTTTTATAACAATTAATCATAAATTAATGTCCTGACAATATAATTTATTTATTAACAAGATTTTCCTCGTTAAGCTTGTTGTAGGCTTTACAATTTCAATCGCCCCAATGCAATTACCTTATGATTTACACCCAAGCAGTAAACCATGGCTAGTTTTAACTTGAAATATTCGCTCTCGTAATGATCTTAGTGTTTTACGATATTAGCAACACAACAGTTGAGCTATGGGCTGAATTTCTTATGACCAACACATGCGGATTTCATATAACCTTGAACTACTGTAAATGAGTTATTACAATACCGATGTATAGATATGTAACAGTTTATAGTTTTATATTTTATAACTTTATAATTATAAGCTGTGTATGAATTTATGGACGCCATTATTGTAGCCAGTTTTAATGTCAGCTGTTGCTTGTAGCTGTATAAAAGGCTAAGAATAGTGAAGTTGGAGGTGTGAGTACTTTAATATTGTTTATGTGTTTTTTATACCTTTAATTGGCTAAACTGTTAAAGAAAGTTAAGATTATAACGCTTTAAACAATAAAACGTTCATATCCATATGATTTTACAGTTTTCCTACAACTATTTTGACCATAAAGAGCAGATTGCGTTGGTTAAACACGATTCAACATTTTATGATTTTTAATTAAAGTGATTCAAATTGTAAAATAAAAACAAATAACTTTGACTAAATATAATGCACATAAAAAAGTACTTGTTTGAAAATTTTGAATTCATATAAATAAAAGCTTACGTTGGAAAACCTCTTTCCCAACCAAACACTAACTATAAGTGAATCCCAACTATACACAACTATTTAAGGTGAAAACGTAGCACATGCAAGTTCTTTTACGCGTGTCACTAACTTCACACACCAACGTCCTTCCTCCTTGCACACACTTCGGCCTGTATTGTAAAACACAGTGTAATAACAACCTCAACAGAGCGATAGTCTAAAGATGGAACGAGTTCCGAAACGTGTCAATCCACAATCTATGTAGAGTAAGTGAACTACTTGAATTAAAAAAAATTCACAAAGACGGACAAAGTTATTGAAGAGTAAACTTCTATGGACACCACGACTAAAAATTGCAGGCGGTGAATCGGATTTTTCCGTCACGCTTTTCTGTCACGCTCTACTGTATATAGCACACATGTGTATATATCTTCCTTTTCGAGATATTAGCAACTTTATGTATATTTATTTCAACACGTTTAGGGCAGCCATTTTGTTTTGGGTCGTCCGATTTTTATTTTCTTCATGTCATTTTCCTAGTCTTAAATATACCTTTAAAATGAGGTATCACATGACGAAACTACCAATTTAAAAATTTTGAGTTGCCACCAAAATCCCCCATTTTTAGGGGACACTCAAAATGTCCGATTGCTTTAAAAGATACTTTGGGTTAAGTTAGTATCGTTCCCCAAAGGATATTTGTTTGTTTTAACAAACACAAAAGTTAAAGGGGGGGGGGGGGGGGGAGTGACTTTATAACCAACCTGTATAGTATATAAGCAGTAAGTTCACAGTTTTCGTGTATTTTCTTTTATCAGTGTTTATACTAGTACATTATAAAGTGGTTGTTTATTTTACAGATGTCTATGTATTTTGCGTTCAACCATCCCCTATACTCTAAAGGCATATTCAATCTAATATGTTTTATAGGTATTATTCCACAAGCAAACTAGGGATAAAATCTAAAGTTGTTATGTATTTTTGGAATTAATTATACAAAATATTAAATTTGTACGCCATACGAATGGCGCAAACCACTGTTTTTAATGTTTTAAAACTTTGTGCAGCCTATGCTGCGTGACCTGATGAGATGAATCGAATAATACCTCCAATTCATCCAAATTTGTTAAGTAGTGTACATTTTAAGTACGAATAAGATTGTGACTACCAAGTCAAAATATACCCTGTTTTGTAGTGTATTCCCTGCGGTTGAACACAGTCCACATAATATGTAGAAAGCAACTTATAAACCTTCCTTTGCATAAAGTCACAATAAACGCAAAACTCCTGTTTGTATAGGAAATCATTTCAATACCTTATCCTTGAAATTTTCTGCGAATTCAGTTTTATAGCATTAATTGGTAGCTTGTGCAAGGTTTAGTTTCTAGTTTTGTTCCTGGTGCAACAGTTTTATACATTTGGATTTAAAGTGTAACTTTATAGGTTTGGGTTACCTATGTTTGATACAGGTTAATTAAATCTTATTTATGATCAATACAAGCAGCTTTATTCTAAGTTGCTCAAAACGACCCACTTTTCCAACAAGTATTATTTCAATAAACGATTTGATGATTCTATTTTATTTCTTATATTCTTCTGTTGTATCATACCTGACTAACCCCAAATTTCAAACTAGTATTTCTTGTAGACAATCAACAAAACAGCAAAACTAAGTGTTAAATCAAGTTTTTTTGTGGTTTTCAAACCATTATTACGATCTTGATGTAGTTCCAGCAATATGTAACAGTTTTTCAGCTGTCCTGGAATAACGTCCAGGGTGGAGTCATCCGAGTTGTTGGTCGACACAAATGTCACCACCAGTTTATGCCACTCGCACTACTTTCAAGGGCAAATCAAAGATATTTTACATACCGACCTGTGAAAGTGTGACTAGCCTCAAGCTGTTGGAGGAAATGTCATATATCTGTTAACTTATATTATTAGCGAATTTTCATAGGAAACATGAGCTATTGCAGTGGCCCTTATGGTAAGACATTAGGTCGGGAGTAGCAAATGAGCACCGATCATGGTCCCCAGAACACGTTTTGGGGTGTCACTAAAAATCATATTATATATATGTATATATGTGTGCGCACTCTAACGGACGCATTTTATGTCCAATATGGTCCAAATTTGGTACGCAGGTTGGTTTTCTAAGTTGCTTGGACGAGTTCGTTAGCCAAAAATATTGACCTTAAGTAGACCACATTTTTGACCGGAAGTATCATGTATATAATTGTGCACACTTTAACGAACGCATTTTATGTCCGATTTGGTCCAAATTTAGTACACAGGTTGGTTTTCTAAGTCGTTTGGACGAGTTCGTTAGCTGAAAAAATTGACCGGAAGTAGACCACATTTTTGACCGGAAGTACATGTATATATGTGTGCGCACTCTAACGGACGCATTTTATGTCCGATATGGTCCAAATTTAGTACACAGGTTGGTTTTCTAAGTCGTTTGGACGAGTTCGTTAGCTAAAAAAATTGACCGGAAGTAGACAAAGTTTTTGACAAGAAGTGACAATATTTTGAGATTTTTCGTACCAGTATTAAAATTTTTTGACGTTTTCTTTACAATAAGAGACATACGAAATAATTCTGCACATTTTGTTATTTTACGTGACCTTATAGCCCATCTGGTTCCCCCAAAACAATCAAAACGTAAAATACTGTAAAAGTACCAGAATTAAATCCACGGCTTTTACCGTGGTGACCGATGGCAATATATTTGGTACATGCTGGCAGCACCTTCGTGGGTAGAAACCCAAAAACATATATAAATTTAATTTTGGAAATTCGCTCAACTCACGTCAGCGGTTTAGCTGCGTGGTCGAATTATTTTATATTTCACCCCCCCCCCCCCCCCAAAGCACTTACTTCTAAATATTGTTGTTTGATTATAATAATACTACAAAAGAAGACCCATGTTATTAATCAGCTTATGTTTAAAATTTGTTTCTAAGATTACTTAAAAAAATCACGCGTACTGTATTCCAGAATTATTACAAAACATTAAGCGACAAGGCCTCGGAGTAAAAAAACCTTGCCAGCTGTCACCGAGTGTTAGACTCAACCGAAAACTTTAATTTATTCATGAGCTTAAAAACGAAGGTGTAAATTAAAATGTCGACGGTTCTAATTTAAATTCTAATTTATTTTATTGTTAAAAATTGGTATTTACAAACCAATCTTTTACTAAATTTATAATAATTTCTCATTATTTTAAATGCACGAGATAATTGGGTTTTACATAAACCAAATTGACAAATTGAAGTGTATATTACAACCGGATTTATTTGAGTGTGTTTTCTGTTTTATATAAGCATTTCAGTTTGATGTTTAGGTTATAACAGCTGCGTTCACATTAACGATCAATTGTAAAAAATTTCCGTCTTAGTTCAAGGAAAAACAATGTTTAAGTCGTCGCTTAAGCATTATCTGTGTATCTATAGGATGACTCAAAAGTCAGGAAAACAATAAAAATACAAAAATGGTTTAAATTATTTAAATTAAGTAAATAAATTTCATTAAATAAAGGGTTATTAAACTATAGGCCTATTTGTTAAAAATGCATAGTTATATAGTTTGTTATTTATTTAAAGAAAGATAGAAATATTATCTTTAATTGCTTTTTATTTCATATTGATAGATCAAATGATTTATAAGTTATTAATATTATAATGAATAAATTAATAATCGAATCTGTTTATATGTTATACGAAGATGTACGATTGTTTTCGAAGCTAAACGAATAGTTATCTCTTCTTTAAATTTGCATAAACGAGTATATTGTCGATAAAAGGTTTTATTTATGTACAGTTTATAATTTCAAAGCAAATATTATAACGTATTACGGCATATATTAGTTTAAAAATTATTATTTATTATAAATATTTATTACAAATTTACTGTCATTATTTAAAAAAACTACTTTACAAGAAATTATAATTATTGAAATTGTAAACATAGCCCTAAAGTATAATCTACTCTGGGTTTAGTTTAAGTATTACAGATGATGGGTGAAATCAGCTGTTATAATATACGTTACTTACGTACGTACGAATGTACACTCGCTTTTATACTAGTTCATTGTACATTCCTAGTAGGGTACAACAAAAGTTGCGATACGTTATAGTTTTAAAGTAAGGTATGAGTAGCTCTGACCACTTAAAGTTTCAAAATTTTAATTGCAATAATTAAGAAATGAAGGGAGATTTGGGTTTGAGAAAGTTTCTTGAAAATAACGTGAAAACTACAAGTTGAAAATTCTGATGAAAATAATTTTGATATTTTTGTTTACATAAAGTCCTTTGAACTATATCCCTACCATAGTTTTGGGACACCAAACTTTAGTTCCCAAAATGTACCTATCTATTATATAAAAACGTTCCTCCCATACTCGCAAAAACGGCAACTTCATTCACTACTTTTCCCATCACCCATCCCCGATACATTATAACAACAGTTGTTACTATTTCTGTTTTTATTTAGAACTCCTCCTCCTTTTTAATTAGTTTCAATAGTTTTTAATTTAAATTTTAAATGGTAATAATAATTTTATTTCGTTTACTTCATAGCCTATAATACATTTTAACATTTTGAATAGGTTCTATTCATTCGTAGAACGTAAATCTTAATTCAAAGTACAGAATTCGTAAGCCGTAAGTACTCATTGTTGGGTTTAATTCATAACTCATAAATTATTATAAATTAGTTCATATTCATTCATAATGCGTAGATCATAATTCTAAGTTTATAATGTATACGCTAAAAATCATATTTTAAAGTCTAACTACGAGAGTAGCGAAACCAACAGTCGTCATTGGGGGCCTC
Source organism: Philaenus spumarius (assembly GCA_018207615.1). Classification (NCBI taxonomy): domain Eukaryota; kingdom Metazoa; phylum Arthropoda; class Insecta; order Hemiptera; family Aphrophoridae; genus Philaenus; species Philaenus spumarius. The sequence continues at coordinate 31,159 of JAGFPH010001377.1, forward strand.
CCCCCCCCCCCCCTTCAACGGAGGGTGGAACCCGCTAGTAGTACAATATTTTCCAAGTGCATATTAATAGGAAGCATCCATCATCGCCATGTAAAATTTCATTGTGAAAATCTTTATTATTTCGGAGAACATGGCTGCTTTAAATTTTAATACTCGGATCATAAAAAGCACAATTATTTCAAGTTTTATTTACTTTGTTAAAATTTGAGTTGTGAGTCAATTGAGCCGCATTTCTGATTTTTACTTTCTCACTATACTATAGTAGGCCCTATAGAAAAAGTATAGTGATCGCAAAAAAAATCGATGTTGAGATTTTTGTGGAAATATCCGTTTTGGGACCGCTGAGTCCAAAAAAGTGGTTTGTACAAAATTTCTGTCTTTATGTCTGTATGTCTGTATGTATGTTTGTATGTCTGTATGTATACAAAGCTAGAGCGAAAACTATTCGATCGATTTCAAACAAATTTGCACCAGACATGTCAAGTAGGCCTGTACAGATGCACGAAAAACGGTTTTGACAAATTTTGAAAAACAACCCGCTTTTTGACAAAAAAACCCCAAAAAATCTGTTATTATTTTTTTATAAAAAACGGCTCTAACGATGTTGATAAAATTTGGCTTATTTGTAGCCTTTAATGTACCCTTTCATATGCAAAAAATCGTACCCTTTCTAAAAATTCTCGTTTAGCTAATAATAATAATAATAAGTGATTTTGGGTTTTTTTTTGCTGTGTGTGGTGCAAATTTGTTCGAAATCGATCAAATAGTTTTCTATCTAGATAATAATAATAATATTTATTAGTTAATCTTCTACTTTAATAAAAAATCTCCTCTCCTACCCCACCCTACAAGTCACATTGAATCTGTTTAATAATTTAAATATGTTTGTGAGAAAGTATGTGCCAGTTCCTGGTACCGTTTATTTCTTAAACCTTACAATTAAAATGGGATTTGCGCAATAGCGATTTGGTGCAGTGGTCAGCGTGGTCGATCATTCTGTTGAAGTTGGGGCCATCTACAAGGTCTCGGGGCTAGTGCTGGCGTTTGACTTATGCACTCTTAAGCTGCTTTCCCAGCCACGTTACCTCTAAAGACATCAGGAGACATGTGAATGTTTAACTCTGTTAATATACTGTAAGGAAAAAGAAAAAATAACTTTCTCCATATCATGTTTTTCAAATTTATTCAAAGGGGAAGTTAGTGATCATAACAAGGTCTATTTCAAAACTTCCTTCACCAGCAACTCTGTCATCAGACAATCAATGAAAAAACAACCCACAAGGGAAACGTCAACTGGTGCCCCACCTCTTCGCTAAACCATCATATCCATACCAGCAGCTTTCAAAGCAACAACAATCTAGTTATTATCAGATATGCACTTTATGACGTGCTAACTCGAATTTCCTGTACGAGCACAAAGATTAAACCGCCTAACGACCACTCAAATTAAATATCTTTACCATAAAATTACAGGTTTCTCTTTCGCAAAGAGTAATCATCCGTTTACGAGACACAATTTGCGAATGTAAAAGAGATATTAAAGTTTGGTGTTTATTATATCATTTACGCCGTCGTTAATTATATTTTAAACGAACCTGTTTTCAAGTTTGTTTTACCTTTTATTTCAAGTTTGCCTTGGTGAACTAATAGTACTATGTTCAAACTTTTTAGAGATTTTTAAAGTTATTTCTGTAAATATGTTTTTAGTTTTTAATACTTAAGTGCTGTGAGTACTATGGGTAAGACCATTATTGAAAATAAATTTTCCCTTCTCTTGTTACAGTTTAAATATAAATATAAATTGATATAGTAATACATTATAAATTTCATATCTAAATACCACTAGGCTTACTAAAATGGGGCTGAGCAAAGGGAAATTTTTGGGAAAAATTTGAAAGATAAACATAAGAAAATTATCGATATAATATATAAATTCCTTCGTTATCTCTGTAATTGTTTACTATTACTTTGTCATAAGCAAATCTTTCCGAATTGAGATTTGTTTCGTATCTATGTAGTCTAACAATGAATTAGCATAAATAAAAACTCGGAAAAGTAAGTTCTAACTAATAGTACTCAGTCCCAGTATGTTTCACACAAACCAAGTAGACCAAAGAATAAACAATAGCCGTTATCGCTAATGGACTGAAATCAAAGAATAAAATGTTTGAAGAACCGGAATAGTAAACAAGATAAGGTCTAGAGGATTGAGTAGAATTTGAGATAGAATAGAGTGGCAGAAGAAGTTGGAGTAGAATATAAATTATAGCATGGAATATATAATATAGAGTTGAATGACAAGGTGGGTACAACGTGTGAAGAGGAATGTAGACAATAGAATAGATTGCATATTATTGGTTGGAGTATAAAAGATGGGAAGGTGTAGAGGATTGAGTGGCATTTGAGATAGT
>JAGFPH010001377.1:44437-66006 GCA_018207615.1 Philaenus spumarius
CATCACTGGCCCAAATTAGCATATTGAGTGTTGAAATTATTATATTTCGAAGCAATTACCGAGTGCTTTGTTCTCCTATGTGTTGGATTTAACTGAAGGAGAGTTTTTTGAAGTGAATGGCGGCACCACATACAGCGCGGCCTTGAAACAAAACCCCGGTTAAATATTACAGGTATCTTGGCGGAACCAAATTGTTAAATACAGGGCACTAGGCGTGACGCTCTACATCCTGGTTGGAACGGTTTCTTTTTCTTTTGGCCAGCTATTAATAGCCGACGGAACTCTTTGTGTAATTTTGTGTCGTGAGCTTGTCAAAATAAACATTGTGATTTTAGATATGAATCGGAAACGTTAAATTACATTATTATAGTAATTTTGATAAAGAAATACGGTTTGTATTGAACGTTTCCAAGGTTAGAATAATGGTTTCAACAAACCCCAACTATCTACATCTTGATAATATATGAAATGATTTATGAGAAAAAATTTGCGTCCGTTTTTAATCAAACTTTACTAAAGTGGTAACAAAGACTTCTTACATAAATTTTCTGAAATGACTTAAAGAAAAAAATGAAATATTGAAAAAGCAAAGAACGTTTATTAGGTTAAGTGTCACAGGCTGTCAGGTTCTTATCCTATTTTAGAAAGCTTAAAAATACTTCCCCTATAATACTGGTTTTTAAAGAAGCGCTACTTTTACTTTCTCCACCCTATACGTAGTATATGGAGAAAGTATTGTTTTCGTAAAAATGTTCGAATTTGAATTTTCAGTTGAATTATCTGTTTTGGTGCTCCCAGAACCCCAAAAAATGGTTTAGTGCAATTATCTGTGTTGGTGCTCCCTGAACCCAAAAATATTTTTAGTGGAATTTTTTGTTTCGGTGCTCCCTGAACCCAAAAAAGTGTTTTTAGAGTGGTGTCTGACTGTCAGTCTGTCAGTATGTATACACGACCAGAGAGGACACTATTGGTCCGATTTTCATGAAATTTGGTATGTAGGTACTAAACCCTAATATCTCCAGGCGTTTTTTCATTTTTTGGAATTTTTAATTTTTAAGGGTAATTTACTCCTAAAAACCCATAAAAAACGACAAAAATGCAAATTTCTCAAAAACGGCTAAAACGATTTTGATCAAATTTTCAGTATTTATAGTGCTTAAGATGCCAAACAAAATGACACAACCCGCTTTTATCAAAACTTCGGCGTTTTATAATTATTGGGAAATGTTTAAAAATAAACAAGTTTGTGTTGTCAATCTAGCATCGCGGCAGCGGCCGCACGGGGTAGCACCACGGTAGCGAGCACGGCCAGTAATTTAAAGGTCGCGCGATCGAATCCCGCCTGGGACAATAATTTTTTTATACGATTGACGTAGGTAGAATATTATTTTTTTGTTTTGTTCTAAAAAGTAATAAATAAAATGATTGAAAACAATATTATTTTGACTACAGTAAGTTGGGAGAAAGTTTGTGTCAGTTAACTGATACCGTTTATTTTAAATGGGGGTTGTAATTGTGGTGATTCAAGTTTTATCTAGCAAATATACAGTGTTTATAAAGTCCCTTTAACTCCCCTCATAATTATTGTTACTGAAAATAAGTTGACAAAACTTTGTATATATCTTGTGTTGCATAACAGGACAAATTTTTGGACATATCTGACGCTCTATGATTTTGGGGGGCTTAGGGGGGTAAGGGGGTTGACAATTTCAAATATAAAGGTAGGTCACGTAATACACCATTTAAAAGCTTATCAAAAGAAAAACTGAATAGAGCAAATTAAAGCTTAATGTCTTGCTTCGTTTCAAAGTAATGGGCAATCAAATTTCTGGAAAATAACATACAACCTACTTATTCCTAATATTAACAAATAAATAACCTGCTTTGATGCTATGATTACGATATCATTTTCCAGAACTTTGATTGATCATTGCTTTGAAACGAAGCAAGATACTAAGCTCTAATTTGTGCCATTCTGTTTCTATTTTAATAAGCTTTTCATTGGTGTATTACATGTCCTACCTTTACATTTGAAATTTTTAACCCTCCTACCCCCTCAAGTCCCCCAAAATCATAAAGGTTCAAATAAGTCAAAACATATGTCTTGTTATGCAACTCAAGATATTTACAAAGTTTTGTTAACCTATTTTCAATAACAAAAATAATAAATGGGGTTAAAAGACACTCTGTATAAAATGCAATGCTAATCTGTAGGTAACTAAAAAACACAATACTATTTTTAAGTAATGTTGCACCTTATGGTACCAAGTTTAAACTTTAATTCCAAACATTTAAATGTAAGCTTAAACAATAAAATGTTTTGTTTAATTTTTATATATCTTTTTTCAAATATATAAATTGGAAATCACATAATACCTTTATTTAAAATAAACTTAATTCATCTTGTTTCGCACTAAGTGTGTGCGTTTTGCATGTGTACTCACCTAAGTGTTGAGTAGAACCTGGGAATTTGTTTTCTATTCAAAAAGGTACTATAAGAATAATTTGTAATTCAAAAGATGGTCATTCTTGCAGAAATTCATTTACAAAATTAAAATTTTTAAACTCTTTCATATATATATGTTCTGAATATCCTGCTCTTTTTTAGAAGCAATTATATGGGTGTCGATCAGTACAATTATGGATATCCCACGAGACGGTAAATGCTTCAATACCCAGTATATAGACTAAAGTTGTTTCAGGACGGAGTGCGCTATTCTGTTACAAAGTATAAAACAGTTTGCCAGACAATATAAAGGAAGTGTCTTGCATTACAATCTTAAAAAAAAGCTTACAGCTTTCCTAGTAAAGCGGGTATTTTATTCGGTGGAGAAGTACCTTAGGTTTTAAATAGATTATACAGGGTTGTCCATATGTATGGGAACACCTCAATAAATTGGAAATTGTTATAGATGTAATACTTTAACTTTCAGGATAAGTTATTGGTCAAATACTCTACCTTTTGACAGACAACTGAATTTCAACCCCTTCTCAGGGGGTGGCCAAGGGGTTGTAACTCAAATAGTTTAAATGGGAACACCCATTGTGTGAAACATCATCTTAAAGGTCTCTTTAAAACGAGAAAAACTGCATAAATAAAAATTGTCTACGACACTTGTATCCAAAATGGTGGCTGATTGAAATTTTGGTTTCCAAGGGGTTGTAAATCAAATAGTTTAAATGGGAACACCCATTGTGTGATACATCATCTTAAAGGTATCTTTGAAACGAGAAAAACGGCATAAAAAAAATTTCTACGATTCTTGTATCCAAAATGGCGGATGATTGAAATGTTGGTTTTCAAAGAAATAATTGGTATACATGTTTGATCAAAATTTTATTGAACAAACACCAAAATACATTGAAAAGACTCTGTTATTTATTTAGTAATTTGTTTATTAGATACTAATTGCAAATTTAAGAGAATACATTTTTCTTACAGCATTTTTTATTTGAAAACCAAAATTTCAATCAGCCGCCATTTTGGATACAAATATAGTATTTTTTTTTATTTACGCCGTTTTTATAGTTTGAAAGAGACCTTTAAGATGATGTATCACACAATGGGTGTTCCCATTTAAACTATTTGAGTTACAACCCCTTGGAAACCCCCTGAGAAGGGGTTGAAATTCAGTTGTCTGTCAAAAGGTAGAGTATTTGACCAATAACTTATCCTGAAAGTTACAGTATTACATCTATAACAGTTTCCAATTTATTGAGGTGTTCCCATACATATGGACCATCCTGTATTGTCTGTTTTGTTTATTTGTGCGATGGGTGTGAAGTAGTTTTTGTTCAGTTTTATTTATATTATTTGTATTATATGTAGATTAATGTGTACATATTATTTGTATTAATGGAGTATGTTCAACACACAATGCATTGCGTGCTTTGAACGCCAACCCCCGTATTGGGATAATTTTCAATACACACGCCAAATTTAAGGCTATGTGCTTGAGGCCCACGTGCGTCCGATTTAAAATATAAGTGATTATTACGTAGAAAGGTTAAAAAATAAAAAAAAATAAAGTAATTTACGCTCATTTAGGCTATAAAAATAAAAAATAAAAGGTCAGCTCCTAACATAGGAAATATGAAATTTGCGTAGCAGTGAATGTGTCAATGTATATCTATTATGTGTATTAATTTTTATTGTATTGTATTTTGCATATTCTAATCATCTGAACTATGTATGTTGTATATATTATGTGACTATGTGGCAACTATGTTTACTACAGCAATGCTATTTGTATACCGAATGAGGCTAATACATCTAATCTAATTTAACTCAAAATATATGAGCGAAGCTCTCTTCATCGACTTAAGACAAATTTTGTAAATTTTTCACCTCAGAAAACACTACACCGATTTGGACAAAACTTTGCAGGTACAATTTATATTGTTTACAGGGTGCACCACTTTAATTTCAAGTTCATATATCTTTTTATACAACAGTTAATTCAGTTTTTCGAAAATGTCTGCTAGTGCATAGAGTTGTATGCGATGCAGCTCTCTTGTCTGTTCGGCCAGTACGTCTTCGGTTTCCCCTTCCCCCCATCCAGTACACCAAGTAAACAATCATAATCATCTAATTCTCAAAAATCTGCTCGAACTCTTAAGCCTACATGAAAACCAATAATGTTGTTGTCGACAGTTGAACGACGACGTTTTATGTGAGTAGAAATAGCAGTTTTGTATATGTAAGGCCTGTGTCAAGCCGGTGTAGCATCTTTTTTTTGCAAAAGTAAAAGTAAAAAAGGGCATAAATATTATCTATTTCCACGTCGTAAACTCTGGGTAGTGCTAAAATAGAATTCCAATAATACAAAAACCAAAAATTTAATTAAAAAAAAAAGTTAAATTTAATACAAAAATTTCATGTGTGCTGTCGTGGGACCGAAGTTCCTCACGCCTTTTCTTCAATTCTTTTAACCACCTTAACGGAAAAATACACACACAATTTGTATCTTTCAATTGCCGTTTATTATCAGATTGTTTTTTATACAAATATTTACTGTTTCTATACGTTTAATGTTATTATAATAAAGGCGAAGAATTAATTATAACATTAAAGCTAAGGCGGTAAACAAAGTTAAATGTCCATTGATTGTAAACACATTCAATAAACATAAAATGTTGGTTCATCCGTCTATGCCTAACCTAAAATTATTGTCAGTATGTTTAATTTATTTTACCTGTCTTAACGATAACATGCATACAATAATTTTAGGTAAGGAATAGGCAGGAAATTACTTTCTAGGCCTAACCTAAAATTTCAACGCTTGACGACAGTATCTGAACAACGCCGGACGGAACCGATCGTCTCTTAATTTACATAATTGATGAACTAAAACTTGAATGTATTTACATTCATTGCCGAAGCAACCAATTTTGTAACGCTTTTTTCGTTACTCGTATTTTATATTTGTCATTGCCATAGCAACCAATTAATAACACGTTTTAACTTTCTCCACCCTATACGTAGTATATGGAGAAAGTATTGTTTCCGTAAAAATGTTCGAATTTGAATTTTCAGTTGAATTATCTGTTTTGGTGCTCCCAGAACCCCAAAAAATTGTTTAGTGCAATTATCTGTGTTAGTGCTCCCTGAACCCAAAACTATTTTTAGTGGAATTTTTTGTTTTGGTGCTCCCTGAACCCAAAAAAGTGTTTTTAGAGTGGTGTCTGTCTGTCAGTCTGTCTGTATGTATACACGACCAGAGAGGACACTATTGGTCCGATTTTCATGAAATTTGGTATGTAGGTACTAAACCCTAATATCTCCAGGGGTTTTTTTTTCATTTTTTGGAATTTCTAATTTTTAAGGGTAATTTACCCCTAAAAACCCATAAAAAACGATAAAAATGCAAATTTCTCAAAAACGGCTCTAACGATTTTGATCAAATTTTCAGTATTTATAGTGCTTAAGATGCCAAAAAAAATGACACCACCCGCTTTTATCAAAACTTTGGCGTTTTATAATTATGGGGAAATGTTTAAAAATAAACAAGTTTGTGTTGTCAATCTAGCATCGCGGCAGCGGCCGCATGGGGTAGCACCACGGTAGCGAGCACGGCCAGTAATTCAAAGGTCGCGCGATCGAATCCCGCCTGGGACAATAATTTTGTTATACGATTGACGTAGGTAGAATATTATTTTTTTGTTTTGTTCTAAAAATTAGTAAATAAAATGATTAAAAACAATATTATTTTGACTACAGTAAGTTGGGAGAAAGTTTGTGTCAGTTAACTGATACCGTTTATTTCGTTACGTATTACATTTTCTGTTTATTATCTACCACCGCAAACCGCCTTATTGAACTTCAGTCCAATAATTCTATTGAAACCGGTTGAGTACAATCCCTCCTGGCTTCGCCTCCAGGTAACCCTAGTAAATACCATTGTTAATTTTATATCCATGTTTAGTTTCTACACATTTGTTGTAGCTAACATACTCACTGCTCAGTTCTTAGATCAGTTCCTACAATCCACATCAAATATTAACACTTCGTTAAACATTTTATTTGAATCGGATGATTGGTTTATGTCTTAAATTAAATACCTGTTACAGCTATTAAAATGTTTTAATGATGTGTACTTTATTTGCAGTCCTACTGCCTTTCCAGGTGGTCCGCGAAAACAGGGCCATAATTTATATTTGTATTACGTACAGTACACTTGTTTTAATACAACGTAATATTGTAGAAATTGTCTAAAACCTTTGCAGCTAAAAGTCATACTGCTCAATTCAGAGATCATATCCAACATCTCAGTTTACCTAAAACACAGAGGTAAGCACTTATAATTTAATCGGATTTTTAATATTTTTTGGGTAAATCGTTGAAAAAGTAACTCAATTCACAACCTATTTTAAAATTGAATAAAATAGGTACAACTTGTTCTTACGGGGTATGATTTCTGGGCGCTGAAAAGTCTGGAGACGGTTTAATATTACGTGTATAAAGAAAATTTGAAGGTAGATTTGATTGAAAAAAATACTCTATGTAAAAATACTACTTTATTAAGATTTAAAAAAATATATCCGCCATCTTCAATTTAACTTTTTCTTTTTTTTTTTAATGGGAAGGTGGTCATGTGATACATCATTTCCATGTAAAATTTCAAGAAAAACCCAACGGTGAAATTTTCACTTCCATATCTTTAACCGATTAAAAATTACGGCCAGAAAAAGAACGAAATAGTTTTTTCCAATTTTGCTCCTTTTTTTATCTGTACTATTTTTTTTTAATATTAATTTTTTATATATAACTAGCTGACCCGGCAATGCTTTGCTATTGCTTAATTTGAAACTTTGAAAGCCTGTAATTCGTATCCCTGAGGGCCGATGTAAATTATAATGGGATTCTGCTCATTGCTTGATTTACCTAACCTAAAATTATATTTATTTTTTGATCCAAATCAGTTGTTGATCAAAATCAGCTATTTTAAGCTTTTCATACGAACAGCTGTTTTTTGTGCCCCTGATAAAATCAAAATAAATCTTTCTTCTTCTTCCTTAAGATTGACCTTCCATAAGATTAACATTGAAATTTTGAGGGCCACTGGGGCGTAGCCCTAATGTCCTAGGACTTCGGTAAATGGCCTAAAACCTTCCCAGGGTTAACCTGTGTTACTATGCAAAATTTCAAAGCAATCGGATGGACGGTTTGGTAACGCATAAAGGACAAACATACAAACAGACAAACGGACATACATTGAATTTTATATATATAGATTAAATAAGCTTTCAAATGATAAGCCATACAACTATATTTGTTTTCTTAAATTGTTTTCGAGTGGTTCAACCAAATACTCCCAAATATCGTTGTGCCAAATCGTTTGAAGGATGATTTAATTTTAAATCTAAAAAGAATAATAAATAATGTTTTAAAAAATAGTACAGAAAAATGGGACAAAATCGGAAAACACTATTTCGTTGGTTTTTGTCAGCAATTTTTAATCCGTTAAAGATATGGATGTGCAAATTTCAATGTTGGTTTTCTTTCGAAATTATGTATCACATGGCCACCTTCCTATTAAAAAAAAACAAAACAATGTTACATTAAAGATGGCCGATACATTTTTTGAAATCTTAATAAAATATTGTATTTTTACATAGAGTAGGTTCCTCAATCACACCTCACTTCAAATTTTCCTTATATACGAAATATTATATCGTCCCCAGACTTTTCAGCGCCCCTGTACGTATTATTACATATTTTAATGTTATGTAATATTGTACCAATTAGATAAATAAGAAATCAAGGTCTAAGGAATGAATGGACAAATAAATTATCCATATAAGTCAAGAATCTAAAATGAGTATTGGAATAACAAGTTGGTTTCCCATAGAAAAAACTTGCTTGTTATTGTATTATGGTGTTTTACTGAACTGGTTTCAATTCCTGACTTGGCATAATGCTAGACTTATAATGCCACTCAAACTGTTTTTGTAACGTGGCCTTCACTATTTTAATTCTGAGGTTACCATTCAATGTGCTATTTTGAAATTGTTAGAGATTATGTTGGACGCAGATTTTCAACACTCTGTCAGCTTTGAATTAAAATAATAATTCGACAGCGCAGTTAGTGAGTTGAGCGAATTTACAAAACTGGTGAAAAGAACACTTTTTTGAGACTTCGGTTCTTCCGGCAGGACACGTGATTCCGATGAGCTACGACTTTTTGACTGTCAAAATCAGTTTTCCCGTACCCAAAAACATTAATTACAACGATTCCCCACACTATATTTTCAAAACTTTGACCCAAAAATTGGCCCCGACTCGCTAAAAGCTTTTCAACTCTCCGCAATAAAATTACGAAGATTTTGGTGCCACCAGAAGTTTTCTACGACGTCTGTGACTGCTTATATCGCGTTTACAGGAAAACAGGCACACACAAAAATTCGCATGATTTCAACACTTTCTTTCAACGTCATTCTAATGCGAGACGAAGTAATATACTCGTACTTTATATGTTTCAGAGTTTCAACCAACTATTTGGGAAATTGTTCCAGTCACGCAGGCTTTGAATAGCTGCCGATGTGTACGAAATATATTAGTAGAATTTGTTTTTAACTCAACCTCTAGCCCCTCACGTGCTGCTTCGTTAGATTCGCTTTTCGAGTTTGGACCTCGTCCTTAAGGCTTATGGACTGTTTCGCTTCGCTCGCAGTGTACAAACTTGCCCGTTGGGCCTCGGATCGAAAGATGTCCCACTAAACCTCCCACCCTCATGGATTTTAAACGGGTACATTTTTGGTATTTTACGTTTTGATCGATTTTAGGGAACCAATAGTGCTATTAGGTAAAAAAAAGTGCAGAATAATGTCCTACATTTATTTATTTTCTTAGACGAAACTCTAAAAAAAACTTTATCCTCGATAAAAAATCTAAAAAAATAGTTACTTACGGTTGTTGGATTTTTTTGGCTACCGAACTCATCTGAGCGACGTAGACAGCCAACACGTGTACCGAATTTGGACCAAATCGGCCTTAAAATGCGGCCGCTAGATTGCAAACACATATATCTATATTTATAAAAGCCAAATACCATTGACTCATTGACTCATCACAGTTTCTCCAAAACCACGAGGCCTTCAAACATGAAATTTGGCACTAATACTCTTTATAGGCTCTAGACGCGCACTAAGAAAGGGTTTCCGAAAATTCGAAATTTTATTGGGGTTTTGGGAGGTCAAAGTTACTAAATCACGATTTCTCAAAACCTACCGAACGGATTGGAATGAAATTTGGTATGTATCTTCCCCTAGGGCCCTAGGTAGTCGCTAAGAAAGGGTTTTTAAAAATTCTAAATTTTAGGAGGTTTGGGGGGTCAAAGATATTAAAAATAAACACCGAACGGATTGGAATGAAATTTATTATGTACCTTCCTCTAGGGCCCTAGGTGCTAGCTAAGAAAGAGTTTTTAAAAAATTCGAAATTTTAGGGGAGGTTTGGGGGGGGTCAAAGTTACTAAAAATCCCCATAAGAAATACATAATGTAATATATTTATTGATATAATATATTTTTTGTTAATATACATTTAACTTTGACTTTTCTATCCGTGCAAAGCCGGGTAGGGCCAGCTAGTACATCAGTATATATAAAATCCAAACACCACTGACTAACTCACCATCACGAAATTCCAAAAACCACCGAACGGATTGGAATGAAATTTGGTATGCAGCTTCCTCTAGGGCCGTAGGTGCTCATTAAGAAAGGATTTCAAAAATTCAAAATTAAAGGGGGGGGGGCTTTCAAAGTTACTAAGAATCCTCATAAAAATACATAGTATAATATATTTATTGATATATTTTTTGGTTAATATACATTTAACTTTGATTTGTCTATCCGTGCAAAGCCGGGTCGGGCCAGCTAGTACATCAATATATATAAAATCCAAACACCACTGACTGACTCACCATCACGAAATCCCAAAAACCACCGAACGGATTGGAATGAAATTTGGTATGCAGCTTCCTCTAGGGCCGTAGGTGCTCGTTAAGAAAGGATTTCAAAAATTCAAAATTAAAGGGGCGGTGGGGGGGGGGGGGGGCTTTCAAAGTTACTAAGAATCGTCATAAAAGTACATAGAATAACATATTTATTGATATATTTTTTGGTTAATATACATTTAACTTTGATTTGTCTATCCGTGCAAAGACGGATCGGGCCAGCTAGTATATACAGGGTGTCTCTGAACTCTCTACCGACCTTTTCAGGTACTATTCCTGGACCATAGGAAAGCCAAAATATCATATTCAAAATTTCGAAAACTCAAAAGTTACTTGTATAGCCGCCATTTTGTTTTTTTCACATAGGAAATTTTAATTCGAGAACGGCTAGTTATAATTAAATGAAATTTGGAATTTAGCTTTATTACCTAAAGACCTAATTACAGAAAAAAAATTGTTTTTTACAATCATTAATTTCAAAATGGCGGCTGCCTAAAAATTTCAAACGTAAATATCTTAAAAACCGCTCATAGTAAATAAATTACATTTATAACGTTTTATTTATAGAATTTAATTGCAAATCTAATGACACCAAATTTACGGAAATCGGTTCATAAATAACAGAGAAAAATCCATTTTTAAGATATTGCATTATTGTCAATATCAACTGTTATCATGTGACATCGCTGCTAGTGAGCCACGTCGATCAGCTGTTTCAAGTATAATTCCACCAAACAGCTGATTGATCAATGTATTGTTAAAATATGACAGTTTCCTGTTACAATGTGTCTTTTTCCTGTATGTTGCTTATTGTTAATCAGTGTGTTGCTTTATAATAGTAATCTGTGTTAACGTATTCAGTACTCATAATTTATTGATAAATGGCTAATTGTAGTAATGCAGAGTATTTCAATATGCATTTTTATTATGGAGCTGCATTTGGAAATGCAAATGAAGCGGGAAGGTTGTATAGCGACTATTTCCCCAACAGACAATGTCCTAGTGCCAAAACGTTCACTGCTGCCCACAACAGTCTCCACGCAACTGGTACGTTTCATGTGAGTATGGCAGATACTGGTGCTGCGAAGTCGGTGCGTACAGTTGAATTTGAGGAGGAAGTCCTTCGTAAATTTGAAGAAAACCCTAGAAAAAGTACTCGAGCTGTGGGTAATGAGATGGGGGCAGGCAAAGAAACTGTGTGGAGGGTACTCAATGGAGAAAATTTGTACCCATATCATCTCCAAAAGGTTCAAGCCCTTGAACCTCAAGACTATCCAGGTCGGGTAGATTTTTCCAGGTGGTTCCTGCACAAACTGGCGGACGATCCAGATTTATTGAAATCCGTTATTTTTACAGACGAATCCAGTTTTAACCAGGATGGTATTTTCAATACCAGGAACAGCCATGTTTGGGCTCCTGAAAATCCCCACGAAACTGTCATTTCAAGCAAGCAACATCGTTTCTCAGTTAATGTTTGGGCTGGAGTTTTAGGGGATAATTTAATCGGCCCCTACATTCTCCCAAATAGGTTGAATTCCCCAACCTATCTTGTGTTCTTGAGGAACATACTCCCAGAACTTTAGGAGAACGTCCCCTTGACAGATTTACAGAACATGTGGCTGCAACATAATTGTGATCCTGCACACTTTGGGCAAATTGCAAGACATTTCCTCAACCAAAATTACAATCAGCAGTGGATTGGTCGCGGGGGACCGGTGTCGTGGCCTCCGCGATCACCTGATCAATCCCCTAGATTTCTATGTTTGGGGGAGAATGAAGGAACTTGTGTATTCAACACCTGTGGAAAATGAACTGGACCTGATCGGTAGAATTGTAGAGGCGGCTGTGGTCATACAGGAGAAGCATGAATTTGAAGCTGTCCGGCAATCCATGACAACTAGGTTCACGATGTGCAATCGACTTGGCGGTGGGCATATTGAACATCGTTTGTAAATAGAATTGTAGTCATATCTCATGTAAATAAATCAATTTGTTTTTATGTAATTTTAACGCATTTTCGATATTTTATGTTTTATTTGAAGCATTAGTGAACCCTAGGAATCGTAAGGGTATCAATCAGGTGATTTGTGCAAATCAACTTAATACAGCTGGTTAATGTTTTAATCAGCTGTTTGGTGGTATTATACTTGAAACAGCTGATCGACGTGGCTCACTAGCAGCGATGTCACATGATAACAGTTGATATTGAAAAGAATGTAATAATCTTAAAAATGGATTTTTCTTCATTATTTATAAAGTGATTTCCGTAAATTTGGTGTCATTAGATTTGCAATTAAATTCTATAAATAAAACGTTATAAATGTAATTTTTTTACTATGAGCGGTTTTTAAGATATTTACGTTTGAAATTTTTAGGCAGCCGCCACTTTGAAATTAATGATTGTAAAAAAATATTATTTTTTCTGTAATTAAGTATTTAGGTAATATAGCTAAATACCAAGTTCAATTTAATTATATCTAGCCGTTCTCGAATTAAAATTTCCTATGTGAAAAAAACAAAATGGCTGCTATACGAGTAACCTTTGAGTTTTCGAAATTTTGAATATGATATTTTGGCTTTCCTATGGTCCAGGAATAATACCTGAAAAGGTCGGTAGAGAGTTCAGAGACACCCTGTATATACATATTATATATAATGTTTAATGACACCCCAAAACTTGTTCTGGGGACCATGATCGGTGCTCATTTACTACTCTCGACCTTAGGTCTACTCATAAGGGTCATTGTAATAGCTCATCTATTCTCGCTAATAAACAATTAGGCAAAAAACAAATGTAGGCAAGTTTGTGTAAGCGTAGTGGAATATTTTGGACAATAACAGTTTCATAATAACGTTCCATACATAAATGCACGACACGCATTCATCGCAGCTCCTGGCTCATTATCACAAAAAATTCACGTTACGATCAGAGTTCACGGTTTATTTTCGCAGAACACACTCGACTACGTGCAACGAGCTGCACTTCCGCAGTGAATGCGTTTTTTATTATATCACGTATCTTGTAAGCGCATTCATAATAAAAAAAAAAAACAAAAATGAAAGTTATTGGAACAGTGTGAAACATATTATTCAAATTAATTGTATTTTTTATACTAATATTATAAAGAGGTAAAGTTTGTTTGTTTGTATGTAGGGAGTAGGCCTAATCTCTGGCACGACTAAACCGATTGAAAAAATTGTTTTACTAATAAAAAGCTACACTATCCCCGAGTAACATAGGCTATAATTCATTTCGATAAAAAACTTTTTTTATTTCAATATTTGTAAATTTAGTCGGAAAAATTCTTAGGTTAGGCCTAGAATGATAAACCAACACATGTATTTACATTTATTACCATAGCAATCAATTGAATAAAATAACAGATAATATAGCTGTTTGCTCCAATATTTCCATTAACAGCTCATTTAAAAATTTGAAGCAATTATTTTTGTATTTCTAGCTTTTAGGTTAGGGTTTTAACGTGTAGACCTGAGTCTTGCTGGTTCTTTTAACCATTTTGGTCTCCCCTAGTATATAATATTTTTGTATTATTTGTGTTATCGACTGCAAATACATTAATTATGTATTAAAGTTATATCTGACAGTTTATCTATATTAATTTCAAGTTTTATAAATTAAAGTAGGCACTGCTTCTCGGCATTGATGAAGCTTAGCCAGGGGAACGAGATTTCTGCGTGCTGGGTCCCTGGGCATTCAGGTATTGATGGAAATGAGAGAGCAGATGAACTAGCCAGGAAGGGGTCTGAGTTTTCTTTTTTCGGCCCTGAGCCGGTGCTTGAGATTTCCTACGGGCATGCCAGAGCATCGTTTGAGATGCGGATTCAGGAGGGGAAAGACAGAGCTTGGAGGGATTCAGGAAAGAGTAGACTTGCCAGGAAGTTGTTTAAGCCAGGCAGGAAACATGCTGAAGAGCTTACCTCACTAGGAAGGGAAAACATGAGTGGGGAGGTTGGCCTATTAACGGGTCACTGTCACCTCAGGAAACACCTACATAGAATGGGATTGCCGAGGAGAGAATATGTAGAAAATACGGATTGGCTGAAGAATCGGCGGAACACATCCTACTGGAATGCGAGGCTTTAGGTAGAACCAGAACTTTTACCCCCAGGGCAGAAAGGCAAACCATCCTAGAAAACCCAATAGGTAGCATCTGTGCCTTTATGAAGAAAATGGGTGTTACTAGGTGGCAATAACTAGGGAATTTCAGGGGGCAAAAGATCTATTTGGTCGACGCCGGCAGAGCACTTTTGAACCTTGCAACCCATGTAGGAAAAAAATTTAAGTATTTTCATATTAAAACTGAGTTTTTGTAAGAGTTTTCAATGTTGAATACTTTTACTTTTCCACTTTTGATTTTACCGCATTATGTTGTTTAACCACATTGTGTTAACTACGTGACACTCCCATACTATTTGACAGTCATTAACATTATTTTTGTAATAACGTGCAATTTTGTAGATAGGTTTCGTTGGGTATTCGTTGTTTACTAAGCCATGATTTTTCCAATTCAGTGTCTCCCTATGCACATAGTAGAAGCTTATTCTTTCAAAATCAAGAGAGCTGTACTTGCGACATTCTGCGTACAGAATGTTAAATAAGTGAAGTGTCAAACTTCGGGGAATGGTTCTATGGGTCAAAATAAGAGAAAAAGTTCAAATAAACACAGACCCGAAAACGCTTCGTTTTCTAGATATCCGCCATTTTGTTTTTTTTGTACAAAATAATTCTTAACTAGAGAACGGTTGCACTGATTGAGTTAAAACTTGGCATGAAGTTTAACCTAACAATGATATATTTCAAGAAAAATCCAATCATGAGTTTCGAAATGGTGGCTGTTTGAAAATTTCAAACCTTAATAACTCAAAAAACCGTACATTTTAACGAAAAATGTCAAGACAACTTTTTTGTAGTCCTTTCGATTCCCTATCGGATGGTGTAACTATAAAGACAATCGGACGAAGGATAATAGTTAAGTTATGTATAATAATTGGTTTCTGCAACCCGGCATACTATACCAACACAGTAAACGCAGCAATATTGTATGTACATTTGCTGTCATTATCTTTAACTTAGATATTATCCTTCATCCGATTGTTTTGACAGTTAAACCACCCGATAAGGAATCAAAAGGGCTACAAAAAAGGTATCTTTACATTTTACGATAAAATTTACGGTTTTTGAGTAATTTAGGTTTGAAATGTTCAAACAGCCGCCATTTTTAAAATCAATATTGGATTTAATAGCTTTTTTTAGATATATCATTGTTAGGTTAAACTTCATGCCAAGTTCGAACTCAATCAGTCAAACCGTTCTCTAGATTTGAATTATGTTGTGCAAAAAACAAAAATGGCAAATATCTCTAAAACAAAGCTTTTACGGGCATATGTTTGTATAAACTTTTTTTCTTATTTTGGCCCATAGAACCATTCCCCGAAGTTTGATCCCATAATTACTGGACACCCTGTATATATTCATTTTATATTCTCTAAGCCAGTCATATAACATATTACATCCTACATTAGTTCTATAACTCATTTGCAAAAAATATAATCAACTTACAGACATTATAAGGAATTTGTTCAATGCTACGCAAATTTCGTATTTCCTATGCTAGGAGCTGACCTTTTATTTGTTATATTTATAGCCTAAACGAGTAGAAATTACTTTATTTTTTATTTTTGAAAATTTTAAATAATCACTAATATTTTAAAGTTAACGCACATGTATTTTCATAGCACATAGGCTTAAAATTACCGTGCGAAGAACGCAATGCTCTGTGTACTGAAAATCCTTCCAATACATGGGTTGGCGTGCGAAGCACGCAATGCATTGTGTTGTGAATATATACTTAAAATACGGAGGTTGGCGTGCGAAGCAGGCAATGCATTGTGTATTGAAAATACTCCCAATACGGAGGTTGGCGTGCGAAGCACTGTGCGTCGGCCAAGCTCACATGTGCATACTTAGCAGTGGACTTCTTCCTATTCGATTAAAAGTGAAGCAGAGTCCCGCTTCCATTTGCAGCAAGTGTGCACCGGGCATTGAGGCGAGGGGGAGGGGTCATCTAATCCCCTTGGAGGAACAATATTGGTCGGTTAGGCTAACTCGAACGTTAATTTTTTAAAGTTAAAATTTTGTCCTTCAATTAATTTAAAACAAATTTACTAGGCGTACAAGACTAATGGTGGAAAGTTGTTTAATTAAATTAGAGAACGAACTACAAAAATTATAACATCTTAAACTTCTCTTGTTTAGTATTCTATATAGTTAATTAATGAAAAAGTAATCGATCTTTGCTATTATTTACTCTACAGTTGACTGCATCTTATCAATTTGCTGTATAATTTATTCTTTTAATGTTCTCTTTATGTCTTCAATTTGCATAGTAATTGAATCAAGCCATTGTAAATTATTTACTGCTGTAAGACATTGGTGGAATTAAAATTAAATCCGTTAGACATAATTAGAACAAATTACTGTTATAGTTATGTAATAATCAATTAGCTACATAGCGAATACATGTATCCACCATACAATGTTGTTAATTTTGATTTGTAGGCCTCGTTATATGGCCACGCCCCTTGTAGTCTTAAGCCACGATCCTTTGAGTTTTGTATAGATACGGGACAGGAAATGCATCACTGAAGATGGCGACTTTGTCGTTGAAACGCGTTTGAGTTAATAAATGCTTTGGTTGTGAGATTTTGTGTTCAAAGTTTATTATACCAAGTCTCATAATATGGGTCTATAAATAGATTTGGAAAAGTTAAAATAATTTTATTTTCCAATTTATTTTTGAAAGATTTTAAAATACACTGCTTTTGGAAAATAGTTTCAAAATATTTGGAAAGTATTTTAAAGAAATTTTGAAAGAAGTTAAAGTAAATTTGAAGGGATCAAATAAATTTGGAAAACTTTAAATAGCATTAGGAAACATTTAAAATCATTTTTTAAGAATACTTGAAATAAATTTTCTAAAAGGTTGATATTGAAATTGATACGAATTTAAAAATGAAAATCAACTTATTTATTTTGAAAAGTAGCAATTTCTTACATTAAAATAATTATTGTTTCCCTTTATATCTTTATGAATTTTAATGTCAATAATATGTTAGCCCAATTTTAAATTGATCTGAATAGTAACTAGAAAGGCATGAGCCATTTGCATAACCCCCAAGATCGCACAGCTCACACGAAAGTGAATTAATGTGGCACAGTGTTCATTGTAGGCGAAGTGTTTACTTATATACAGAGGAAGAACTCACTATTTCACTCACAACGAGTTAGTTTATTACGTGTAAAAATTGATACCCTAATATTTTGGTAAACATAACCGAAATGTGGATATTGCATTAGGTGTCACACGTATTATATGTTAACCACCCTAAGCCAAAAATTTAGGTCATACCCCAATTTGCAATAAGAGTTTACAAGTATAAATCTTTCAAATTATTTCAGGTTGGGCCTAACCTAAAATTGTATTGAATTGTTGAAACTGGTAACCTTAATCAGCTGATTTAAATTTACATGCAAGCAGATTCCATGGCCATCAGAATGTCGAGGTAGCACATTTGCTCAACAACGTACCACTAGTGCGGAGGTTGAAAAGAGCAAAACCAAATGACTTAGTGTAAATTATATAAGAACTACACATGCTCAGAGTGTATATTGTATTGTGAAGTGCGACACCGGACGTATTATCACAACTCAGCCTACTATGTTTTACAAATATTGCTAGATAGTCATTGACTAGTTGTAATTGTATATACGTATACAAAAAAATTAAAATTTCAACAACTTGTTGCAATTGCTATTAGTTGTATACGTCAATCATAAAAGCTCTCTGCAATTCCCAGGTACTGGACTTTTTACTATTAGGTGTCGACAAACATGCACAGTTATGAATAACAAAGCAAGGTTGTATCAACCCAAAGTCCAGTACCTGAGAATTCCAGAGGGCTTAGCTTTACTGTTTTTATACTAATTACTATGTTTTATAACTTAGATTGAGTGATCTACTAGATTAAACCCTTGTAAAAAATAACAGATGTATCATCTTTAACATTTCAATGTTATTTAAATGGGGAAAATTGTAACTTTGATTGCCCATTGTGTTGGATAGAGTCAACATACAGACCTCCGCTTTGCGCCAATCTTCTTCTTTCATCAAGGCCTTTAAAATAAAGTAAGGTGTCACTCAATAGGGGTTCCATTTAAAATTTCCAAACTTACCCCTAAATTACCCCATTTTTGGGGAGGGGTTGAAATTTACGTTACATAAAAAAACTCAATTTTCGGTCAAGTTAACAATCCAAAAAGCAAATCTGTCTATTTCCATTAATAAAAAAAATAATAATAATAAAATAAATAGGGGGGACGTTTGGGACACATGGTAGGCCTATACATTCTAATAAATATTGAAATAGGTATACATTACCTGTTACACTGTTTAACCCGTCCGGGAGCTTACATAATGAAATATACATTCTATTTGTCCTTTAAAAATATATCTAAATCAAATTTCGTTATTTCTCTGTTTCAGAAGAAATGTGATGCAGATGAGTAAAAAGTGTAGACTTACGCACTGGCTAAAAAATTTGTGAAAATTTTGTAGTGCAGTGAAAATTTGTGTTATAAAGTGAAAAAAACATAAATCATATTGTGAGTATACTGTAGAACTACAAAAATATTGCAATAAATCTAAAATAAATCAAAAATGAACTGTACTACAAAAATGTATGTCAATAATTCAGATTTGGTTTCGTGACGAAGAAATTAAAACAAAAGTGCAATACTAGTTATCTTCAAAATAATAGCTAACTCAATAAATAGTTTTACAATGTTTACTAATTATTTTTTGTTGTGTTTTATCAAAAGGATTTCTACTAAGTATCAATAGTGTAAAGCATTAACTAAACTTGCACTAACCAAGAACCTAAACCAATTAATTATACTCATGACAACAATAACTAATATTAATCAAACATTTTGTAAATTTAGTGGAAACTTTTATTACTGTTGTGACAAAAATAACTATCATATCTTAAACAAACTATATAGTAAGTACAATCTTAACTAATGTTATACATATATTAGTATAAAGTTCACCACTGCATTAATTAACCTTGCAAGGATGTTAGTTATACTGAAACAAAACGAACAATTACTCTTATTACAGTAACTAATATGAATGTAATATTTTGCAGATGTACTGTCTAATTTTATTATTTTTGTGACAATATCAACTAACTTACCAATAAAGAAACACTAAAATATAACTACATTCGTTTATAATATAACTACGTTAACTAACCTTGCAACATAGTAGTGCCTTTATGTCATAGAAACATTAGGCTTACTGTTGAACTTACATTTGCTACAAAGTTAATAACATTGCTACAACATCAAGATATCAACAGTATAGCTAACAACTACCGATTGCTGACCCGTAAAGAAATATTTCCTTTACAGCAAAATTAATTGTGTTGCTGCAAGGGTAGTGTTTTGTCAGTAAAGTTTGGTTGTGAGACACTCTGAATAAAAAATCTTAAACGACAATCTAAGCAGAGTTGAATAATACATTTTAAAACTGTACATTATACTGCACATTAAAAATTCACATTTTGTAGTTCAACTTTTGTCATACCTCCACTTGAAAATATTGGTAAAAAACATGATTTTACGTTCTGTATGAACTCTTTAAAAAATATGCAAGCGGATCTAAAAATTAAACAAACAGCAACCTCATTAAAAAAATAAAATAAATCAAACCAGTAAACAATAAATTTTATTAAGGTTAAGGCGATCCGCCACCAGAAACATACTTTTTTTGTATTTTTATGATTGAATCTTTGAATTCATTTTTATAATGCGTGGTGCAACTGAAAATAATGATTTGTGTGGTGAAACATTTTCTCGCAAATTTATCCATTTTTAAACTAAAAATTTTAATTCTTTTGGTGGCGGATCGAGTTAAAAACATTCATATGAAACAGTATAAAATAGCTTGTTATTGTAATTGTTATTTAAATTTCTAAAACAATGTAAAAAATGAACTATGGGCATTCAGTTATTTTTTTTATAAGATTATGTGAAACATGCTAAAAAAGTGGTTTCAAAGTGTTTAACATCTTTTATTATCAGAGCGCTCTACCGAAATATAAAGCTATGTAAACTTTATATATTTGCGATTACTTGTGAGAAGCTTAGACGGTATTCTGGCGTTCCAATAACTATAGTTCTTGCTGATGTAGGTTTCATACGGCTAAGTGTGTCAGTTGTTTCCGATATATTCCCCCTCCCCGTCCTTCTCCTTTACGGGTATACCACTATAGATTCCATAAAAAAACCAAACAAATTATATAAAATCATGCACAGTTATGGATATAAACCGGTGGATTAATCATACGTATTAAAACATTTTTTGTTTTAGAAACACAGCCTCGCATTTTAACCGGCCAAAGCTGAAACTGTTTTAACCTCGTCGATTGTGTAACGGGCGACACTTTTTTCTTTCTTTCGACCTTCTTTCATTTCCGTTATAATTATTGTTTTTTTTTTGTTGTTATCCACACAGATGTGAAAGCCGACCGTGTTGTTAATTACAGGAGAATGATGAAATTTCACGGCCAATGACTCCGGTCAGCATTTCAAATCCGTTCATTTGGTAAATGTAAAAAGTTACAATGTCAATGGCACTGAAATAGAATAGCTGTCAACATTGGGTTACTAAAAGTTGTTTTTCAAATAGCTTAGTTTCTTTCGTGTCTTATTTTACAATTTTTAATTGATTCCTTGATCTTGTTAAAAAGAGAAATACTAAAAATAACAAAAGTAAATTTCATTATTGTAATTGTATTAATTACTAGAATAAACCCCTGCGTGCTCTAGTTCACAAAACAAACATCCTGAAAAAAAGGGTTGGTAATGTTTTAAACACTTGTTTTAAACAATGTTTTAAACAGTTAGGAAAAAGAACAGGGTGTTTTATTCAAATGTTTAAAACATAGTTTTAAACTCTGTTTAAAACCATTTGAAACATATAAAACGTTAATATAATGATAAAGTAACAAATATCCGTAGTTTTTAGTT
>JAGFPH010001377.1:66016-91497 GCA_018207615.1 Philaenus spumarius
AAACGTTAATATAATGATAAAGTAACAAATATCCGTAGTTTTTAGTTTTTACTTCATAACTACTTATCGAAAAATTATATATTATTTAGAAATTTATTGAGTACTAAGCAGTTTAAAGTTTTGATAAGAGGCAGTAAGGAAAGGTAGAAATGAATCAACATAGAAAAAAATAATAAATAAAATAATAAAAAACAAACAAACAAAACAGTGTTTTAAACATGTTTAAAACATTTAAAAAAAAAACACCATTAGAAATGTGTTTTAAACAAACTTGGTATTAAAATTGTTCGTTAAAATCGATGCCTTATTTTGTGATACTCGTGTATTTGCGATAAAGTTTAAGGATTTTGATTTATTATTCTTAGAATATTTATTATGGCCGCTCTTTTAAAACCGGAAGTGATACCCCCCCCCCCCAAAAAAAGGTGAATATTGGTCTTTGTTACACTAATTTAGGAAGGATTACTGTATCTTTGTGTCACTCTGACGGTACCGATTGAAATATTTATATGACTATGAAAATCTGCATAAAAAATATTTATGACCTGGTTAAAATTCACAAAACAGTAAAATTCACTTACCTTAAAAGCTGTTGGCTCACAAAACTGTAGTCGAATCGTTCTGTAGGCTACTAAACAGTTCACTTTAACTTTCTAATAAAGTAACGTTCTATCGTTCTACCTCTAACAGTAACATTATAAGTAAGAATAATAAAAGAGAAACTAAACTAAATTACCATTAATAACTGATTTAAACTAAATGTAGCAACTAATAACACCATACAACGTTTTGATATAATTAGAATTAAAAAAAAACTAGAGGACTAACCTAAACTGTTTAGTCACAGTATGTTGCCGATAACAGTATAATTGTAGGAACCTGCTTGGGGGGGTAGTTTTCCCCAAATTTTGTGGGTGTTTAGCTGTGGAACTCGCGTCTTATTAAGACTTCATCCCCTTGTTGGAATTCGAAGTCGGTTCTCTTCTTATCGTAATAAAATTTTTGTGTTTCTTGGGCTTTAGTATTATTTTGAGTAAAGTTTTTCTAATTTCTTGAATTTGTTTTAGATGTTGTTGGATGTCGTAATTTTGGTTTTCTTGTATTTGAATGATCTCCATTGGGTCGTTTGGTTCAAAAGCGAACATAAGTTTATTTGACGTGAAACCGGTGCTTGTTTGTTTCGTTGAGTTGTAACAGTATACAATTTTGTCTATATATTTTGACCATGAATTTGGTTTTTTGTGTACGTAATGTGATAACATATTGGCGAGTATGCCATTGAATTTTTCTGTTAATCCCTGAAAACCAGTCCCAATACGATTATTTATTAATGAATGATTATTTATTTATTTTTGATTTATTTTAATGTTACTTCTGATACACAATACTCTGGATATAATTTCGTTTGTTACTTAATTTTAACCCTCGAGATCTGTCTTTACAATAAAATGAAATATTAATGCTACTTACATAATTTCTTTTGTTCCCACTCTCACACACTTTGCACTTTTATTTGATTTTTATAAACTCCCTTATTGACTTTTATTAATTTTATGTTACACTTCACTACTGCACTTTATTCCTTGGTTTTTATGGTTCCTGGATTCATTTGGTGTATCTAACTTGATTGAAAACTTAGTTTAATGATTTTATATTTTAGTTTGAAAATGTATCTCTTGTTACTGATAATGAAGTTACTTTATTAAATGATTAATGTAAAAATAAAAATGATGCATCTCGAAAGGTTTGGTCTAGGTGTTGATTGATTGAATTTTAGTTTGATGACAGACCTCGTGTTCTCTCCAAAATTTCCCCACCACACAGTTTCACGATTTGGATTTTCCTTTGATTGGTCTATTTGAATTTTATATTGTTCTGATTGCCTTTTCAGTTTTACAGATTTGGCAGTATTTATCGCGTGTCTGCACTCGTTGATTCACACAGAATAACGCAAAGCAGTGTATTTGTGTCTTAAGTAATTTAAGCTGGTACATCCGTTGTAACTTCCTGTTGAAACACAAAGCTAGTCTGGAATGTTTCTGTAGATTAATTTATTATGGATTTATTTAAAATTTATTTTATAATATATTATTATAATTATTTTGTTATCGCTGATGTTAAAGACATTGGGTATTGGTGTTTCAAGTATTGGTGTTTACTTACCAATACTTACAGGGAGGTAGTATTCCGGCGACCCGCTTTTGCTAGAGGGTGTAATATTCCAGTCGCGGACACGGCTCCCATATTGGTTAGTTGGCAGATTTCGTGACGTCACGTTTCACCTGGGGGGTGTAGTTTTCCGCATCCCCCACCGCGACCACAGAGACATGAGTCTAATTTACAGCCGACTGAGCCGATCGGTCTCGATCGCGTAGGTGACAGCACAGAATATGTGTTTGGCCATGCCCACAGATCTTTCACGATTTTAGTGAAGTTCTTATTGCATTAATTAAAATTGAATTTCCATTCAAGAATCTTTTGCGTTAAAGTGATTAAAAGTAACAATTTCAATTCCCCCCATTTTTCACGTTTTTTCAAATTCCCCCCCAAAAATTATTTGGATGTCGCAAGTTGCGACATTAAACCCCTCTGTGGGCACCCCTGTATGTCTGTATGTATACAAAGCTAGAGAGAAAACTATTCGATCGATTTCAACCTAATTTGCACCAGACATGTCAAGTAGGCCTGTATAGATGCACGAAAAAGGGTTTTGAAAGATTTTGAAAAACAACCCCCTTTTTGGCCAAAAAACCTTCAAAAAATCAGTTATTATTTTTTTATAATAAAACGGCTCTAACGATTTTGATAAAATTTGGCTTATTTGTAGCCTTTAATGTGCTCTACCATATTCAAAAACCCGCATCTTTCTAAAAATTCTCGTTTAGCTAATAATAATAATAATAACTGATTTTTGGGGGTTTTTTGGCCATAAAGGGGGTTGTTTTAAAAAAAAATTCAAAACCTTTTTACGTGCATCTATAAAGACCTAATTGACGTGTTTGGTGCAAATTTGTTCGAAATCTATCGAATAGTTTTCTCTCTAGATAATAATAATAATATTTATTAGTCAATCTCCAACTTTAATAAAAGTATACAAAGCTAGAGAGAAAACTATTTGATCGATTTTAACCAAATTTGCACCAGACATGTCCAGTAGGCTTGTATAGATGCACGAAAAAGGGTTTTGAAAAATTTAGAAAAACAACCCCCATTTTGGCCAAACAACCCCCAAAAAATCTATTATTATTTTTTTATAAAAAAACGGCTCTAACGATTTTGATAAAATTTGGCTTATTTGTAGCCTTTAATGTGCCCTACCATATGCAAAAACCCGCATCTTTCTAAAAATTCTCGTTTAGCTAATAATAATAATAATAACTGATTTTTGGGGTTTTTTTGGCCATAAAGTCGGTTGTTTTTCAAAATTTTTCAAAACCTTTTTACGTGCATCTATAAAGTCCTAATTGACGTGTTTGGTGCAAATTTGTTAGAAATCGATCCAATAGTTTTCTCTCTAGATAATAATAATAATATTTATTAGTTATTCTCCAACTTTAATAAACAAAACTCTCCTACCCCACCCTACAAGTCACTGTGAATCTGTTTAGTAATTTAAATATGTTTGTGAGAAAGTATGTACCAGTTCCTGGTACCGTTTATTTTGTTATATTTTTGGTTGAAATTTATGCAAAACTCTAGAATTGAACTGAAATGAAAAGTTTTCCTTAATGTTCTATCCCTCTCTACATTCTAAGTTTATCCTTATTGTTGATATTTTTTAAGTCAGCGTGGCTCCGGAAGACAACGATGTATATGTTTTACTTTGAACATTTATTATTTTATTAAAACATTCTGTAACCGAATAAACTCTGCTGTTATTTTCAATTTGTAACAGTTACTGTCGGTTGATCTGTGCGAGTCGAATATAGCGTGTTTCTAATGCATTCTGGCTCATTAACATCTGCAATGTGAAACCACACAATCACCGTTTGACACATCTGGTACAAGGTCTGTAACAGCTGATTAGAGTAGGTTAAACACATGATTAGGTTAGGCTATCCCAAGTAGGTAGAGTACGCCTTTTACCGCAGTGAAATTTTATTGGTTTTTCAAATTGAGTTACTGTGAGTAAAATATTTTAATTGAAATAAAATAAAAAAACATAATAATATATAAACGGTACCAGGAACTGGCACATACTTTCTCACAAACATATTTAAATTATTAAACGTCACGGTGACTTGTAGGGTGGGGTAGGAGAGGTGATTTTGTATTAAAGTTGTTTTCCCATAAAAATCCATAAAATAACGGAAAAATCGATTTTTCTCAAAAACGGCTCGAACGATTTTGATTAAAATTTTACAGTTTATAGTACTATAGGTCCCTAATAAACTATAAAATTTTAATCAAAATCGTTAGAGCCGTTTTTGAGAAAAGTTGTTTTTTTGTGTTATTTTAAGGGTTTTTATGGGAAAATTTCCCTTAAAAATAAATAATTCACAAAAATGAAAAAAACGCCTGGAGATACCGTGGATTAGTACCTCCATACCAAATTTCATCAAAATCGGGCGAATGGTTTAGGCTCTAGGTATGATAACATCCGAAAGGTATGGTTTAACAAAAGCAATTATTACACATAACTTAACTGTTATCCTTCATCCTATTGTTTTGACAGTTACACCATCCGATAG
Organism: Philaenus spumarius; assembly: GCA_018207615.1. Taxonomy (NCBI): domain Eukaryota; kingdom Metazoa; phylum Arthropoda; class Insecta; order Hemiptera; family Aphrophoridae; genus Philaenus; species Philaenus spumarius. The sequence continues at coordinate 70,708 of JAGFPH010001377.1, forward strand.
GGAATCAAAATTCTACAAAAAAAGTGTCTTGAAATTTTTTGTTAAATGTACATTTTTTGAGTAATTTAGGTTTGACATTTTCAAGCAGCAGCCATTTTAAAACTCAATACTTGAATTTAATCGCTTATTTTTCTTGAGGTTGTTAGGTTAAACTTCGTAGGCCTATACTATTGTTAGGTTAAACTTCATGTCAAATTTGAACTCATCAGTCAAACCGTTCTCTTGATAAGAATTATTTCGAACAAAAAACAAAAAGGCGGATATCTAGAAAACGAAGAGTTTTCGAGTATATGAACTTTTTTTCTTATTTTGACCCATAGAACCATTCCCCAAGTTTGGCACTTTATTTACGGTGCATCTTGTATACTGAACTAGTTTATTGAATATGGCGGTCAACTTTGAAATTTCTTATGGAATTCCCTATTTATGACGTATTTAGATTTTACAAGCAATTTTAAGCCTTTTTTTATTCTTAGTGTTTTTTGATAAACTTAATCGTTTAGCCGCTAGGAATGTTGAACATTTCAGAAACTCTTACTTCAACAATTATTAGAGGCATGTTTTACCATTTGCAAACAATAAAATTTAACTCAAAGTGCAATATTTTGTACAATGGAATGTTAGAAAGATGTTGCAATTTCACAAATAATGTATTTTATAAAAAACCGTACTTAAATTATTTTTAAAAAATTCGCTAACACAATCACTAAGTATTGTGTAAATGCAAGTACAACTCGCTTCATTATTTATATGAATATGGAGGACACTTTAAAAACCTGCTTCAAGTCATAATTAAAATAAGTCATATTGACTGCGTTTTTGTGCACCAAAACATTTTGTTGCCACGATACAAAGAAGTTTCTTACAGTATTTATGTACGATTTACGATGTGGGAGAAGAAATTTAAAAAAAAAGTACAGCCGTCATGTAAGCCATTTAGCAACTTTTAACACCAAGAACAAAAAAGGCTTACCTAAAATAAATGGTGCAATCCAAAATTATCTTAAAATTTAGGGTGTTCCATAAGAAATTCGAAAGTTGACCGCCATATCGTAAAAAGCAGGCCGTTTACAAATATTTTAACTACATATTTTTTAATTTCTCAAAAACAAGGAAAGGTCCTCCATTTAAAGATTGCCGCCAGGTTTTTAGTTTACAAGATACCAACGGTGTCCCATTTAAAAAAGACACTTTTGATTTGCACTTTTGACTTACACAGAAGGCCTTACCTTATTAATAATACGATCTAATGTTTGTTTAGTTTTAAAACGTTCACAGACAATACAATCAGAAGTACGACCGAATATTTTCACAATTAGAAGACGCAATCAAATCCCTTCCGCCAGCAAAGAAATATCTCCTCATTGTTCGACCCACTGTATTCACACACAATGGACATTTTTGAATATAAATTGGGCGCTAAGTGTTCACGCAGTCTTCTATCACGTCTAACAGTTCGTTTACAATGGAAAACAAACATATCGTTATCCAAACACTTATATCTCTTAATTTATACTTCCTGTTTGAAAACCGTTAACAGAAAACGATTAGGACTTCGCGTAGCAGTTCGAGATTTCGTCGAATTAGGTCTTGGATTCGATGACAAGTCGGTCCGTCTGGTGACTTTGATTGATCAGTGTTGTCACGGTCGATTGAGCTTTTCGATTTACGGTCGCACAAAATCGTTTTAAAATAAATAATACCATTTAAGTCATTCCAAACACGCAGGTTTAGATTTAGGACTTGCTTTGACGTTGTTGACTGAAGCATAATTGTAAATCCTTTCAATTGAAAGAAACAAAAATAATTCAATGCTTTACTAAATTAGGTGTGAGTTTTGGTTTTTATAATTAAATTATTCTTTGAATTACCCTTGGACAACTTTAACCGAAGCTAGATAATAGTAAACAATGGTGTTAGTTTGATCAGTACTCACGGTATATTATCTCGTGCTACATCTGTTCGCAGAACTCAACCTCCCACTACGCAATCAAGTTACTCACTCCCTGTTGTAATACAATTTAGCAGGAAGGTATTCCTTAATGCAATCGGGCGTCCAAGTATATTTTAATGTTAATTAAGTTACTTATTACAAATCTACAACCAAACTCTATTGTCCTATTTGAAAAACATGGAAATATAAAAAGTAAATCCCCGTGAAAAATCACAGGCGGATTAATTAGACACACATCAGAAATACATAATTTATACAAAATACTATTTAAACAACACACTTTATCTGGGCCTATGCAGACGGGGATTTTTAACTCGGTAAATGTGTACAATTGTAAGGATTATAATACTACAGGAATATTTGTTAAGATTTTGAGTTTATGTTTAAAGAATAGTACAATTATTATCTTTGAATTGCCTTTTATTTCATAGTACCTGGGCGACCGAGCATCGCTCAGTACTTTTTTTTAGGAAAATGTATGCAAATACGAATCACATACTGAATTTGTTTATGTATTTTAGAAATAACAAATAATAATTATAATCATCAGATAATGTATATTACCTTTATAGAAATATAAAGAATGCAGAAACTGGTGAAAAGGGTTTTAGAACGGTTAATAACAGCACAAAAATAATGTTTTAGTTACGTTTGGTGTTGAAATCAGCTGAGAATGGAAATATTATAGAAAACAGCTGATTACTGTTATTGTTATAGTCAATAAACATATGTAATGATTTTAAACTCCATAAGCCCAATGTTAAAAATTTTTAATTTTCAAATGGGTTGTTTAGAAAAATACAAGTTTTCCTGTGTGTAGTGGTTTTCACCAATCAATTTTTTAGACCCAAAAGCCTCTAATCCCAAATTTTCAGCAAGATCCTTCCGCTGGATCTCGAGATTGCTCGTAAGTACAACGGATTGATTGCTCGTAGAGTATAGGATTGATAGATCAAATGATTTAGAAGTTATTAATATTATAGGCTATATTATTGATTGAAGTTGTAAACATAACCCCCAAAGTATAATCTACGCTAGGTTTTATTTGCGTATTACAGATGATGGGTGAAATCAGCTGTTAAATTAAGTTAAACGAATATATCTTTCTTCTTTAAATGTTACTCCACGTACGCTCGTGCGTACACTCGCTTTTATAGAAGTTGTTTGATAATAAACAATGTTGTTAGTTTAATAAGTATTCATGGTATTTTTAAGGAAGGACCGTTCATGTTTCGCACGAAAAGTCGTGCTAGATCTGCTGGCATAACTTAACCTCCCACTACGCAATCAAGTTACTCACTCCTTATCGGAATACAATTTAACAGGAAGGTATTCCTTAATGCAATCGGGCATCGAAGTATATTTCAATTCTAATTAAGTTATTTATTACAAATCCATAACCAAGCTCTATTGTCCTATTTGAAAAACATGGAAATATAAAATGGCTATAAAAAATAAACCCCGATTCATATAATATATATAAGAACTGACTATATCCATCCACAGAAATTAACCTACATAACTAATTGAAACAAAGCGTTCTAAAGTGAAAATGTTTTAATATATTTTTAAACCAATAAAAATATGATTCTGCGAAGAGTTTTAAGAAATGAAACCCTAATGTCTAAATTACATTATTAAAACAAAAATATAAAACTAAAACAGCTATTTTATATGTATTAAAAAACAATAGACATAAACAACGTTTTGTGTGTTTTATTCATAGTCACTGTTTCATTTTCGTCTAGATACAATGTTCTTAAATGTAACTCCGCAAAATCACCTATTACCATAAAGTTTCCGTTGACATGTAGTAATACAGTGGAACTTCTAATTATTATGTTATTGGAGTATAGTAGCAATTATAATGCACATTTATATCAACTAGTTAGCTTAGCCAATTTAACACAAAACCTAAACTAAATTTTACTATCAGGTTTACAACTTTATTCAAAACCTTTAATAATAAACACTTATTTTTGTATTCGCGCCACCATAACTATCCGAAATTAGAGTTTCATAGTCCAGTCAATGAATGTTCAAAAGGGACCTGTAGAGGGAAATGTAAGAAAGACAATTTTCGACTTTGGGACATTGTTTAGACTAGTTAGGAGGTCAACATACAAAAAGTCCCTACCTCCTAGCAGGTCTGGTGAGTGCAGGGGATCACGTAGAAGATCCTTTTCTTGGGTTTTCAACTATATATAAAAAACTATGCGTCTTAGCGATAAGTCCATACTATACACAATTAAAGTTCACAAAATGTGCTACAAGATTGAATCTAATAATTTTTTCACTATCCAATACAGTTTCCAAGATATTCAAGCAAAAATTCGTTAATTTTTTTAAAATAAATTTTTCCTCACGTTTTTTGCCTTATTTGGCTAGCTGACTTTGCAGCATTTCTTTCAAAGGAAGTTGTAGAACCTTAAATTTTCTTCAAGAATATGTGATATTTTACTATATTATCTTTAACCGTTCAAAAGATGGAGCAATTTTGACTTTACGTGTAAATTCCGAGATTTTTTAGAAAAACTTACCTATTTATAGTTAAGTGAAAAACCGAAAAAAGGACCTTTTACGTATTTCCCTGCACCCCGCTCACCTGCTAGGAGGGGGGTACCTTTAGTATTTTTACCTCCTAAGTAGTCCAAATAATATCCCAAAGTCAAAAATTGTGTTCCTACCATTTTCCTCTATAACCTTTCGTTGACTGGATTATCAAGTTGACAAAAATAACGTGAAAAAGTCACCAGATCTCTCGGAGAAAGCTTACTCCATATGCGTCACCCAAGGCCCACCATATCAACTTGTTATGGAACGTTTCACAATCAACGGCCTTGAAACGGACACTGATCAATCCGAAGTATTCCGAGTTGGGCAAGACGGATTTATAACGAGCTTAAGGGCAGACTTTTACGCTCCAATTTGTGAAATCCTTACGATTTGTCAACAATTAATCAATCTTTTGATGCTTATCGATTAGTTACCATCGAAGCTGTCCCCGACTTCGAGAAGCCCAAACTAGGTCGTACCGACGCTTGTCATTGTCTAACGGGTGGTCGTAAATTATTGTTTGTTTTTTGTTTTCATTCTTGTCCCGGTGAATGGACATACTATTGTGGGTTCAGACAATGTAGGCGTGAAGTAATAGTGGAGAGGTGTTGTTTTGATTGTTATTAAGAACGTATTCTTTTACAATATCAGACAAAGAACAATCACAGAAGGAGAAATATCGGTGAATGTGTAAAGGTTTCAAAGACAAATTTAGTTGAGTAATGTTCATAGTTTTATCTGTGGCTTTAACAAGGTGAATTAAGAACGAACCAATCCAGAGCTTATTGGGAAAAGTAGAGTTCAGTGTCACGGAAATTTTTGTTCTTTAGATTGTAATAGATAATGTATTTTTCTTAGTGACGGTTAGGCTAATGAAAAAAAGTGATCTACCCAAAGCAGTGGCTTAGCTAAGGTGACTGGCGCCAATGGCCAGACTTGAAAGTGGCGCCCACTCTTTGATAAACAGTTGGGAAAAGGGTTCAGTAACTTTAAAAAATGTAAATGTAGTCAAACGGATTTTTATTATCAAATGGATTAATTGGAAAGTATCGTTATTGTGTTAAAACTTTACAAGTATAAATGTGAAATTCTTAAGTTAGGATCTTGGCTCGTATATTTTTATTTGTGAATCGTTTGCAGATTTTCTTTACAAAAATAAAAGAAATGTGTACTAAAATGAAATTAAATCAGATTTATTTCCACATAAGCACATTTACAGTTAGTCAATGACTTAACAACAGTGCATTTTAATTGCATAAATTTAAATAGAATGTGTAAATAGAATTTTTAGAAATGTGTACTGTAACAATGTTTTTTGGCTTTACACTCTCAAAAGAACGGAAGACCTCCCTGTAACAACGTTGCATATCACATTTTTGATCTTATTTTATAGTTTATTACAAACAAGTACTACACTTTAGTACTAAATAAACAAAAACGGGGAAATAAAAAAAAAAAGAAAGAAAAATTCATGACTTTCATTTTAGTGTATAATATAACAGCGAGAAGAAAAGGGGCGAGGTAGGCAATATGGTGGCAAATATCTAATGTGATTTTTGTAGTCATGTTTCCTTCATACAAGCCATAGTCGAGTGGGTATCATCGGATCTTCCTGATCAGAAGATACCGGGTTCGAATCTCGGCTAGACCAGGTAACTTTTCATATCTGTGAAATGAGGAATCACAATGTCCATTTCAGAGATATTACCAAGTAAACTATTTTAACACAACTTACGAAATGAGGAATTTCAATGTCCACTTCAGAGGTATTACCAAGTAAACTATTTTAACACAATTACGATATGAGGAATCTCAATGTCCATTTCAGAGATATTACCAAGTAAACTATTTTAACACAACTTACGTAATGAGGAATTTCAATGTCCACTTCAGAGGTAGTACCAAGTAAACTATTTTAACACAACTTACGAAATGAGGAAACACAATGTCCATTTCAGAGGTATTACCAAGTAAACTATTTTAACACAACTTACAAAATGAGGAAGCACAATGATCAGATCATTTCATTGGTAGCATACATATATTTTATATCATGATTCGATTGTGGTACGGTTCTGTGTGCGAGATTTCATTCGAATACTCACGCAAGAAGTGCCGAACGGGCCATAAGAAGTTTTTACTTCAATAAAGCTTAACCTTACTTTCCTATAATACCAATATAGACAAGTAGGTATCATCTTTTCAGGCTATTGTTTTGTTGTCTCAAATACAATAATAAAACGCTTATTGCCAGCACACCGCAGTCTAGGCTGTTCCCGCAAAGATGAAAACGGTTATTGTGATAAACTATTGAATACTCTCGCGGAATTTCTAGTAAATCTTTTCACTAACTGTTTAGCTTTAACTTTAATGATTTAGCCAGGATAAGAAATCAAAGTTACGTAATCTGAGAATTTTTTACGAAACCTAAATTTGTTGAATTACTCCATACTCCAATATGGAAACATAACTCGCATTACTTGGACTGTACTTACTTGTCAGTAGCGTTGCATAAAAATTGTATATTGAGTTTTTGACATAAATCGTAAAAAACATACACATTTTTGAAGGTTTTATTTATCAGCTGGTGTGAGAATTTGACAGTTAATAACTTAAAAACTGAATATTTTCTGCTCCAAATATGTACTGAAATTCCAATTTTATAATGACCCTAGATAAAGTAATGGAGTTATTCTCGGCAGGGCTGGTTTTGTGGGAAAAGATAGTTGTTTTGAAACCAAGTGGAAAGGTGGAGACAAGTTTATGTAATGACGCAAAAATATCATATTTCAAAAAAGTCGCAAGGAAACGGTATCAGCTTACAATATTAACGGAGAAAGTTTAAATCATGTAAGCAACATTGTTGGGTCGCCGCTACGGGTACACTTTTGTCCACACAGATGTCAAACTCAGGTGGTCGTTGAAAACAGCTTGATTTGTAGTCTATCCACTGTGGGAAGGGAAACCACTGTGCCCGTTTAGCTCTTGCAGTTGCGAGCAATTTTCAGGAAAAGGAACAATTAACTACGGCTACTAATAATAATAATATATGCTTTATTTACACGTCTTCAAAATTACAACAACGTTTCATATCATAACGTCTAGCATGGCTTGCAGCCGTCTGCTAGGTTGGCAACAACTAACCATCATTTAATAGAAACGGAAGTATAAACGTTCTCTAACTTAGACAATCAAAAATCATCAATCTATGTATATATAAAAGCGAAATACCACTCACTCACTGACTCACTCATCAAGATTTCTCAAAAGCTACGGAACGGATTGAAATGAAATTTGGTATGTAGCTTCCTCTAGGTCTATTGGTGCTCACTAAGAAAGGGTTTTAAAAAATTCGAAATTTTAGGGGGGGGTTGGGGGGGATTAAAGTAATTAAAAAACGATTTCTTCAAAACTAACGGACGGATTGGATTGATATTTGGTATGTAGCTTCCTCTATTGCCATAGGTGCTTACCAAGAAAGGGTTTGAAAAAAAAATCAAAATTTTAGGGGGGTTTTTGGTTGGATCAAAGTTATTAAATCACGATTTTTTCAAAACTACAGAACGGTTTGGAATGCAATTTGGTATGTAGCTTCCTCTAGGCCCATAAGTGTTCACTAAAAAAGGGTTTTAAAAAATTGGAAATTTTAGGGGGGTTTGGGGGGTAAAAATTACTAAATCACGATTTTTCCAAAATTACCCAACAGATTGGAATGACATTTGGTATGTAGCTTCCTCTAGGGCCATAGACGCTCGCTAAGAAAGGGTTTAAAAAAAATTCGAAAGTTTAGGGGGGTTTGGGGGGATCAAAGTTATTAAAACACGATTTCTTCAAAACTACCGAAAGGATTGGAATGAAATTTGGTATGTAGCTTCCTCTAGGGCCATAGGTGCTCACTAAGAAAGGGTATGAAATAGTTCGAAATTTTAGGAGGGGTTTGGGGGTATCAAAGTTACCACCATCACGGGCAACGCCGTACGGGTCAGCTAGTACATATATAAATATAAGTTTTATCAAAAATCGGTACACAAATTAAATTATTAACAACAAAAAAGATCAGCATAATCTACAAATATTTTCAAAAGTTAAATTCTTTTATTAATGTTTATCTATAATGCCATGCTTGTTTAAGATATTTACACATATACCCCAATCCTGACCATTCATAAAGTCCTTGAACTCTGAAAGAGATAATATTTCTTTTCCCAGATAAGATAGTCTATATTGAATCAACATCGATTAACTACTACTAACACAACAAAAATGTGCACCTGATTGAGTTTAATAAGTTTAAAAAATTAATTTGGGCGTGCGAAATTTCGTAAAAGTACGCAAAATGTAAATATTTGTATTGCTGACTAGAGGGCTCCGACCCATGCTCGCTTCGCTCGCCAACCCCCGCGGTGTCTTGCGTCAAAGCAAATGCAAACATGTTATTTTATATAAATAGGGCTACTATTAAGTATGTAAATTAACGGTTTATTCTCTAGATTTAAGGAAAATATAACAATCAACATTTTGTATATTATATGTTGTTACTACATTTTAACCCATTAGCAGCTCACGACAAAATGTAAATCCATGATACTTTTTCTATGTAGCCTATGTTGTAAGAAACAAATATAAAAATTTTCAGCTAACCATCTTAAAGAATATATAACAATTAATTTGTATTGTTTTAGTGGTTGTTATCATATTTTCACCCCTTAGCAGCAAGGGACAAAATTCAAATCTAGTTTACTTTTTCTATGATTGTTTCTTTTAAGAAATAAATGTACACAATTTCAGCTCTCTATCTTTAAGGAAAGTATAACAATTAATATTTATTGTTTAAGGGGTTGTTTCAACCCTTAAATTTAAATTAATTCTAGCCTATGTATTCTGCGATATTGTAGCTTTTTATTAGTAAAACTATTTTTTCAATCGGTTCAGTAGTTCCAGAGACTACCCGTACAAACAAACAAAGGAACAAACACAAATTTTACCTCTTTATAGGATTAGTATAAATTTTGGCGTGTAATAGGTTAATTTTTGGCCTAATAAATTGAATTATGTACATTTATTATTAAAAGTACGTAATATGTATAAATATATTAAGTTTATGTATATAATTGGTATATATTTACTTAATGTATAATAATATTATGTTGTAGTACGAATATACAGTTCAGTTGGAACAGCTGGGGTTATTTAAAAAAAGTTATTTGTTTGTTAAACTTTTGAAAATACCAGTTAGAGGTTACACACTTAAAATAAAAAGGGAGTTACAAAACATAACTAAATTTTAAAATAAATACAGTACCACCAATAGGTATTTATGATTCTAATAGTAGCCACGATGGCCGTGGTTGTTAAGGCGTCAAAGCTTTATCAATCGTCATGGCAACCATCAATGGAAAAGTTCCGGGTTCAATTCCCATTGACCCCGAATAATTTTCTAAATGGTTTCTTAACAGACATCGTTGGCTGTGGTTCGGATTCCACGTAAAACTGTAGGTCCCTTCTTCATTAGCCTTAAGTGCAAAACAGGAGGACGTTAAAAAAAAAAAAAAAAAAAAAAAAATGATTCTAATATCTCTTACGAATACAAATAGTATATTTCATCACTTCCTAGTGAGGCTTTTCGATACGAGATCATGTTTAAGGAAAATGAACGAGAATCGAAAAGCCACTTTCGGTAAGGTAATGGTGATGAACTATACTTTTCTTCATACTGCAAACAATATAAAGAGAACTATTTTTAAAAAAAACGTTATAACTTGTTTACCTTCAAAAGTTAGCTTTCATTTTGTTCCTGCTTATAATACACGCGAATAGATTATTTCCGTGTAATTAGCTTCAGTACTTCTTAATCCGTCCCTTCTAATACAAACACACAAGTTTATCACAATATTTTGTGACGCTCCTAGGCATTGGTTTTGCTTTGCCTTTTTTCTCAACAGTATAAATGATTGTAAATAAATTAATCAAGAACAGCCTTTATGGTACATTTTCCGGAAGTGAGTTATTGACATAACATTTAACTAAGGTAACTGTTCAATTGTGTTCTAGGTCTTTAAATATTGCCATTGGAGTTCATCAAATGCAACGACAGAATGAGTTAGTATAAAGAAATGTCTTATAAAATACGTGAAGGAAGAAAGGATATTTGTTCAGGAAATCAACTAGAAACTCAAGAGTCAAATAATTCACCAAACAAAAATATAAATGTCAGTGGATGGATCATTAGGAACATCTTCTTATATCATTTGCTATCAAAAGGAAATCATTACTTATGTAACTAACACTATCTGTAACTTATGTAACTATACGTTATTTAAAATATCAGTTTCATGAGTTTGTTACGAACATTAATTTTAAAATGGCTATGTTTGCATTTTATTTTTGAAGTTATACTTCTTTGTAATCGGGATGTTGTGTCGGTCGAGAAACCGCGTCACGCGTTAGGAGTAAAATCCGGAAAGTGCCTTTTTATACCTTTCTTCGTATATTCGTATACTTTCCTATACTTCAAAACGTCGGATTGATTTGAAACTTTGCACACTTATCAAGGACCGATGGCAATGCAATATTAAATTTGTTGGGTGTAGTAAGTGAGCACTGATCATGGTCCCCAGAACACGACGTGATTTTCACCCCCTTCAAAACGTCGGATTGATTTGAAACTTTGCACACTTATCAAGGACCGATGACAATTCAATATTAATTTTGTTGGGTGTAGTGAGCACTGATCATGGTCCCCAGAACACGACGTGATTTTCACTCCCTTCAAAAAGTCGGATTGATTTGAAACTTTGCACACTTATCAAGGACCTATGGCAATGCAATATTAATTTTGTTGGGTAGTAAGTGAGCACTGATCATGGTCCCCTGAACACGTTTTCGGCAGACGTTTAACATGTTATAGGCAGGATGATTCACGACGATATGCAGAAACGTCGGGAGCTCATTCATTTTGTTGGGTGTAGTAAATGAGCACTGATCATGGTCCCCAGACTAACTGTGACCAACCAAACAGACGAAACGATAGTATTCATAAGCGTATGTAACAATGAAGGAAAAAATGGAATATTAATTTTAAAATATGCCTTCAGTGTTGGTTATTGTTTTTATAAAAGAATAGGCTATCATCTACTTAATAGTACGACTACTAAGTTACGACTAGTTTTTCCCAAAATATATTAAATCAATAGTAGGTCTACCTGTCTATACTATTTAATGGCCAAAGAAGTATAACTTCCATCGTCTGGTTCAACGCAGACCCAAACCTTTTTTAACGAAGAAATTAATGCCTGTTTAACGTTTCGTGCTTTTAAAACAACCTATACCGGAGATGTTTTTACAATATAGCACGACTTACATTTCGTCACAATATACAAATAATAACATTATTACGCAATTGGCCTTATAGACGTTTGTATGTGTACTATTTACAAAACTGATCATTTTAAAACGCCACAGCTCAGTTGTTAAAACAGTCTTTAATAACTAAATGTAAATTTTAAGTATCATATATTATTGACCTACAAGTACCTACTTGTAAAACTATTAATACATTTTTGAAAGACAGTCTCATGTTGTTACTGTTTTGAACATCTTGTATCTTACTTAACGTATGTACTGCTGTGTACTGTACGTGTGTACTCGTATATCTCTAAACTTTAAAATCATTTTTTTTGTGAAGCAGTTTTCTATTTTTTTTTTTAAGTGAAAACTTCTTATGTTCGGCACTTTTTGCGTGGGTATTCGAATGAAATCTCGCGCATCGTAACGTGCCACAATCGAATCACGATATAAAATACATGCATGCTACCAATGAAATGGGCATTGTACTTCCTCCTTTTGTAAGTTGTGTTAAAACAGTTTACTTGGTATGGATCTGAAATGGACATTGTGCTTCCTCATTTGGTAAGTTCTTTTAAAATAGTTTGCTTGGTAATATATCTGAAATGGACATTGCGATTCCTCATTTCGTAAGTTGTTTGAAAATAGTTTACTTGATAATACCTGTGAAAGTAACATTGTTCTTCCTCATTTTGTAAGTTATGTTAAAATTGTTTACTTCGTAATACCTCTGAAATAAACATTGTGCTTCCTCATTTTGTAAGTTGCGTTTACTTGGTAATATCTTTGAAATGGTCATTGTGATTCCTCATTTCGTAAGTTGTTTGAAAATAGTTTACTTGGTAATACCTGTGAAAGTAACATTGTGCTTCCTCATTTTTGTAAGTTATGTTAAAATTGTTTACTTCGTAATACCTCTGAAATGAACATTGTGCTTCCTCATTTTGTAAGTTGTGTTAAAACAGTTTACTTGGCATGGCTCTGAAATGGATATTGTGCTTCCTCATTTGGTAAGTTGTTTTAAAATAATTTACTTGGTAATAGCTCTCAAATGGACATTGAGCTTCCTCATTTGTTAAGTTGTTTGAAAATAGTTTACTTGGTAATACCGCTGAATTTGACATTGTGCTTCCTTAATTTGTAAGTTGTGTTAAAATAGTTTACTTGGTAGTGTTAAAATAATAAAATTTCAGACTAAACCAATATGACCAACGATTTATGTTATTACAGTTTTCACTTCAATTCTGTCGGCAGTCCCGCGACAGCTTTCTTTAATTTTTTTTTAACAACCAGTACATTGGGGTAATAACTTACAATTTTAACTAAACAAAATAACTTTACAAATCAGTTATATTTGGTTACTTAAAGCAATATTATTTTCATGTCCGATACACCTAAATATTATCTCTACATGTGAGACATTAATTTGACCAAACGCTATTTAATCTAGCTAATGCGTGGAACAGTATGTGTTTACAATACGAATGATTGTACGAACTTTACTTGCAGTTTAATGTACGAACTTTAATTAAATGCATTAATAAAACATATCAAGTGGTGACTTTTAACGATAGTAAAATAACTATAAGTTCCCTATTACACTAGGCCGCCAGGTGGCGCCACCAGCCAAGACACCGGTGTCGCTGCTCGTCATGGAGCATTAATTCTTATGGAGCCTATTACATTAGGGCAATCGGTGGCGCCACCAGATTTTGGCTGCTGACTGGTTGCCGTGTCTCGCTACCAAGCCGGCAACCAGTGCACAGTGTGATATTTGTTGGATCTAGGAGGACAAAATTCATACATGATAATATTGATTGTTATTTGATTAGTTTCAATCAAATAAGTGTTCTTAAAGGTAATAGAATGTGGAACGTGGTAATTTGGTTGATTTAATGCACGAGTACGGCATATAATAGTACAAATATGCCGTTTTTTTTTAAATGAGCGATGATTAAATAAAAGTCAAACCTTTTAATTACAAAACTATAGATACTCCAGTAGCTATTCTATTTTTATTTTATATAATTATACTAAACTTAAACGTTTCAAATGAAAAATAATTGTTGATAAGGTTTAATATTTTATAAAACTTGATACTTGTAAAACAATGCATGACTTAAAAAATACAAAATTACAAAATAATTAAGGACATTAAGGACTGGAAGTTTTAACCCTAGAAAATGTATAACAAACTATAACCACTAACAAAAATAAAAGAAAACACTCAATTATACAGCTAAAATAATTAGCTATAAAGTGTTTGTCATGACTTTATGTGAACATTGTTATTGTACGGATTGTACTTTGTACATCCGATAACATACGTATGTTAATCTATATATACCTGTCGTAATAAATAATGTGTCTGAAAGAAATTGCTAAAAGGGATTAAATGAAAGAAAAACTTAAATAATAAATATATTTGTTGGCATGTCCATAACGTCCTGAAATATCCATCGGCTGAGGTGGTGAGTCAATCACTTTCAGATAAGGATTCTCCTTCGCTATCATCATCGTCGGAGCCGCAGTCCAAAAGTTCTGCTCGAAGCAAAGGTATTACATCTCGTGAGAGAACTTTCTTAGAACCTCTTCTAGGTGTGTTCCTTTTTGTTGCAATGAATGGGTCTGATGATATGAGGAGTCGATGGACGAGATCTGTATTCGTAGCAATTCTGGAAGATTTTCTCGTGAATAACTCCCGATACTTTTTGTTGTCCTTGTTTCGTGATGCTTGCGCCTCCTCAGAAATCACCATTTAAGTTTGTTACATATGAAAATAAAGCGTCAAATCTGTTTTCTTTATTGTTTTGACACCAAATGTCGAAGAACTCCAATTTTGGGATGATGTGATCCATTTAAAAAATAACTACAGTTCACATAAAGGCAGGTACAGGCAGCCAAATTTGGTATATTATACTAAAGAAACGTTTATATTTTAACACATGACCAACCTGTTCACCATATGTTACCATATAGTAAAGATTTTCCTTGATAAATATAAAAATTTAAAGAAATTCACACTAAATTCAGACACAACTTGAAAACACTCTCTGCAATAAAAGAAAATTAACTCATTAACCAGAAAAAATAGCAAAACTTCACAAAAACACGACAGAATAAACTGACAAATAGCTGGTCAGTTAATGGTAAACTGCACAGTTTGAGACGAACCTGTAATCGATGTTCAATCGAAGCGGTGGAAGAATGAACAATTAATTGTATCTAAATCATATAAGATAAAATAATGCCCCATCCATCAATAGAGCGGCTAACATAAACAAATATAATATTGTCGAGTAATTTTAGATGTTTTTTTATCTAGAGATGACAATTTCAAAGGGTTTATTTTGCCTTCAGAATTTTATTAAAATCCCCCTAGATTGCTAAAATAACACACTTTGCAGTGGTGGCCGAGAGTCGTAGCGGGGCATTGTATCTTACCGAGCTTATTACACTAGGCGCAACCAGTCCGGCCACCAGTAGTAATATTGTATGTACGTGTGCTGTTATTATCTTTAACTTAACTACTCATCCGATTGTTTTAATACTTATACCATCCGAAAGAAAATTAAAAGTTCTACAAAAAAAGGTGTCTTGACAATTTTTGTTAAAATGTTCAGTTTTGGTATAATTAAGGTTTGCAATTTTCAAATCGTCGCCTTTTTGAAACGCATAATTGGTAATAATAGACCATTTTAATTAAAATAGATCATTGTTCGGTATAACGTCATGTCAAGTTTGAACTCAATCGATCAAACCGTTCTCTAGATATCAATTATTTTGTAAAAAAAAAAAAAAAAAAAAAAAAAAACAGATACAGACGGACGAAAAAGTAAGCATCCATGTTTATATTGTGAAATATGTTTGCCTCGATCCCAGGAGCAAATCCACAAAAGGGAACCAAAGACTTCGGGGACACTCTGTATAAAATATTGTATTTCTGTAGTTGACATAGGTTATTAAGCTACAGTTGTTTTATTTGATCGCCACAAACATACAGTCAGATGGAGCAAAGCGTTCACAAGTGACACAGTTTTAGTTAGAATTTGATATAATTAAACTTTCTTTATACTAATAATGAGCTTTCTTTCTACTTAATTACAATATAAAGTTTAATAACTTACTGAGTAATGTAATTGATCTGTAAAAATAAAGAATTTCGGAGAGATAATTCATTTCTCTACAGAAATGTATTGATGGAAATAAAAATAAATTTACACATATTCTAAACTTGTTTATTTATTATCTTTAATTCCTACAGCTATATTTATAAATAAATTGATTGAATATAATATTTAGAAAACCTCAAGTTATTGAACACTGGCTGCGCCACCTGGTGGCCTAGTGTAATAAGGGAATAAGGAACAAGAGCTAGCTACACAGAAAAGGCAATAGATTTGTCAGGCAATTTTACAACGAACAGCATACAATGATTCGGCTATAATATTACCAGTATTTTTGTTAAGTATTTTGTCCTACAGGAGTAGCTTACACCCAGGCTTTATCCAAGCGATTGTAGATTCGGTTTAATGTAAGTGTATAGTGTGAGTCGGACTAAAGATCTGAAGATAAGAGGGTACTCCAAATCAAAATTGTGTGTTTAGTTAAAACTCTTAAAACACAATTTCAACTTTTAGTCCTAGATAGAGAACACATATTTTGTAGTCTGCGCTTGGAAAACTCACAAAATGCCTTTATATTCTTTTTGTTGCGATTTTTACAGTATATTTTCTAAATAACTTACTTTGTTTTAAATACTGTTCTAATTACTTTTAGTTAAAACATTGTTTGTAGGCATACATTTTTAATAAATTGTTGGCCGTTTGGCAAGACGTTAAAATCTCAAGTAATATTTTCTCTTCGTACATCTAAAGGCTTCCAGTTTAGTTGAATAACATCATACAGACTGAGCCCCACTTTCTTGTTTTAAATATTTACTCATTAATAATCTTCTTGAGAAAAACATATTCGCAGAACAAAGAAATTCAGTAAATATACATATCATAAACATTAAACTTAATTCTATTTTGAGAATATAATGTAAAGCTGAGATTCATGACACTTTAAGAAAAGTAACATTGGTAACATATATTTTATTCTAATTAATATGTAATGCATTACTAAAATTTAATTTTGATAAATTTAAATTCTATGTTTAGAAGAAAAGAAACGGCACAAATATAGGCTATACAAATAAATTTTAATCCGACAGTTTGGTTCATCAATATGAAAAATCAGTTAAGGGGTGCGCGTAACTCCTATACCGCCCATGTTAATCAAAGCATTTTTAGGTACATTTTTCTCAAAAAGTATAAGTTCTACATATATTTATGAAAATTTAACACAAAATTATTTACACCTTTTTAAGCAAACCCATGCTCTTTGGCCATTTAAAAAATACTAGATCATACATTTTTATTTTTGTGAATAAAAGACTTTGAAAAAACATTTTTTTACAGAATTTAAAATTTGACACAAGGGTAATGTTTAGATATGGCCTTGATTTTTGTATAAAACAGTATAAAGTATGACCAGACAAAATTTCAACCTATTATCTTTAATAGTTTCTGAGATAAATAAATGTACCTGCGTCGATAAAAACTAAAGTTTCGGGAAACTAGCGATAAAGGTCAAATCTTACCTTAGGATGAGTGTGGCGTTGTTAAATCATCCCGAACTGTAGTCTGCATCCTCTGCCTGATTTTCTTCTTCTTCTGGGTCTGTTTTCGTTTTTCTTCTGGCAATTCTGGCTGCTCGGGTCATGTTTAAAATAATTAAAAGAATTCACTTACAAAAGAGGGGCGAGATAGACAATATGGTTGCTTTTTAAATTGGCTAAGAGGGGTATGTTTCAGTTTTATTCTGTACAAGCCTTAGTTAGCCGAGAGGTAACGTTGGGTCTTCCTGATCAGAAGATCCTGGGTTCGAATCTCGTGAGACCAGGTAGCTTTTCATATTTGTGGTTTGAGGATAGGATGGAGGAAGTTTAGCACACGATGGTTGGCTCGCTTCCAAGCTGAAGGAATGTAACTAGTTACCTGGTCTAAAGGAAAGGCTTGAGATGTTTTGCATAATTTTACATTATTTCTGTATATATATATATATTATTTAAAAAAACAAGCAACGACATATGGGGGAACACTACTTTCTTTCATCCTCAATTTTACGTCGATTTTGTACACTATATCAGACGTAAAACGGAAGGAAATATTTATTGATGTAAAATATTAACAACAATAATCATTTTTGATTTTTTGATGCAGTTCAGAAATAACATGTGAAAGGTCTACTATACATCATACTATATCATTGCAGACGTCGCAAATTTCGAGTTTTTACACGGTGTACAAATATTTTCAAAAAATAATGTTAAATTAACACTTGTTAAACCTTTTTGTATACACGAAATATTCTTCGCTATGCAAATAAAAAAAAAACATTAAATAAAAAATAAAATTAATGAGTTAAACAAGTAGATATAAAAAAAACATGAAAACTACGAAGATAAAATCATTTTTCGTATTTATTTTCGAGGTTTTTAAGCCTTCTAAGTCCCCTTTGAGTGAACTAATACATATGATGCCCTATTATAAGCATAAAGTGACGTATTTTTAAATTTTAATAATGTTCCAATATGCAATTTACTTAACATTTTTTAAGCCCCATTTTTATATTTAGGTACTTTTTTATTAACTCTCTTGTTAAAGAGTTCAATATTATGAAGTAATCATTTTATGATTAATTGGGAGAAGATTTTTCGTATTGAATCAAGTTAAAGAGGTATGAAACATAGTCGAAAACATATCTTAGGAAAGGTAAATACCAATTTATCACTATTCATAAAATAAACAGTTAGAGGCATACATACACACTAAGGTAAAATTAACTATAAATTAAAGCCTAAGTCATGAATGAATAAACAGCTAGATAAAACCTTATTGGCGTTTTACCACTACTCAAACAAATTACATACTACGCATATTATTCTTAAATTATTTTTACTTATATTTCTAAACACAAATAAAACTAAGCATGTTCATGAACCGTATAGTTTACACATATAAAAGATATAAAAGACGAAGGACAATGGCCCTTAAATTGAGAATGGCGAATAGCCGAAACGGCCGTGGACGTTTAAAATTGGACGGTAAGTTCAACAAGTTTACTTAATAAAAGATTTATGCATGCTCGTATACGTGTGTACATTCCATCAGCATAGTTCTGAAACGCATGGGGTAGTTATCTAACAAAAATTCCTACCACTCTTTGTGATGACTTGAAAGGATTGAAATGTAAAATATTTGGAAATCAATCGATAGTAGTGCCAAATTCGGGGTCGCTTGGATGAATAACAATTTGAAAATTTAGTATTAATATTTTGTTCTGGATAGACTTAAAATTAATTGTTCAGCGGCAAAATACGTAGGTTTTACTATTTATTCATAACTTACTTCTGAAAGTTTTCCACATTTGCAGTTTCAAAAACGTTCTACAAGAACAAGTAAAAACAAAAAATTGTAATTAATTGATACAATTTCCTTATTTAAAAGTTTAATTTGAATAAATTTACAATTGTGATTTTATTAAAACGTAATGCATAATATTGTACTATTAAGCCCCGTGAAAAACCACAAGCAGATTAATTAGATACACATCAGAAATACATATTTAAAACAAACAAAAAACTATTTAAAAAACAGACTTTTTCTAGGCCTACCTGACTATTCAGACAATTATAGAGATTTAAAACTATAGTCCTATTTGTAAAAAAAATTTATTTATATACCTTATTATATATTTAAAGAAAGATAAACATATTAATTGCTTTTAATTTAATACTGATAGATCACACAATCTAGAAGTAATCTATACATAATTAATTTGCTAGGGGTTATTTTGTGAGTAGAACTCCTCCTAGAGTTTTTAACTGATTTTGATGTTTTTGGTGTCATTTTTCAGAACTCACTCTGAAGTTGTGCTTCCCTTAAAATGAGCTCAATGTATGTTAAGGGCTTCGCCCCAGTGGCCCTAAAAGTTGCCATGTTAATCTTATGGAAGGTCAATCTTAAGGAAGAAGAAGAAATATTTCTTTTGATTTTATCAGGGGCACAAAAAACAGCTGTTCGTATGAAAAGCTTAAAACAGCTGATTTTGATCAACAGCTGATTTTGATCAACAACTGATTTGGATCAAAAACTGAATATAATTTTAGGTTAGGTAAATCAAGCAATAGCGAAGCATTGCCATGTCCACTAGTTAATATTATACTGAAGAAATAATAACCAAATATGTTTATATTATACGAATGTGTCCGAATGTTTGCGAAGTTAAACGAATAGGTATCACTTCTTTAAATTTGTATAAACGAATATATTGATAATGAAAGGTTGTACTTATGTACAGTTTATAACCTTGAAGAAAAATATTATAACGTATTATATTATACATTAGTTCTACAACTCATATAAGAAAAAAACAACTTCACAAAAAATTATAACGATTGAAGTTGTAAACATAACCCCAAAGTATAATCTACACTGGGTTTGTTTAACTGATCAGGTGTTATATTATAAGTTACTCAAGTATATACACTCGCTTTTATAGGAGTTGATTATATTTCTCAATTCCTGGTTTAAGCTTAAAACTACGAAGATTTTATGTGAAAGCTAGTGTTAACGTGTTGCATTCATTATTTACTTGAGATATCACTTTGGTATTTACGAAAACTGCAACTTTATGTAAAATGTTACTTACTCTTTCTGTAACTTTCGCTTGTGGTGGATTTAATTTTAGACAGCTATATCCTTTCTTATGTACGTGTGTGACAACACACTTGCCACATTTTTGTATGTCACTGCAGGCTTTTCTTCTTTGATTCATCGTTTAATTTTAGTTTATTTTGTAATGTCACTACAAATATGCATTTGATTTTT
>JAGFPH010001377.1:91897-102964 GCA_018207615.1 Philaenus spumarius
TTTTTCAAACCATTTCTTAGTGAGCACCTATGGCCCTAGAGGAAGCTACATACCAAATTTCAAATGAATCCATTTTTTAGTTTTTGAGAAATCGTGATGAGTGGGTGAGTGGTATTTCGCTTTTATGTATAGAGACAAACGAAACCTCTATCTTTCCAACTCTACCCCATGACTAGCGTTCGTTTTACTACACGCATAGTTCATAAATTAGAATCAAACCTAATTAACACCATAAAGAGCGCAATTGACGCTAATAAAAACAATTAACTAACACTCTGCCAATTAAAAATTGCCCATAAACCGTTATTGTACTACAGTTTCACCTAAGAGTTTGGTTACCAACTTCTACTTTCTAATTGTTGTCACAAGCATGTGGTACAATATAAAAAAAATAGGTTTTTAAATAGTCTTTCAATTAACCTAATAACCGATCCAACATTGACAGTAATGATATTTGACTTGTCGCTACAATTACTATATACGTGCGTTTCTATCAATTACATTCTCTTTGTGTGTACAGTTGGGTGACATGTTTACAGTTTTCAAGGACATTCCAAAGCTCATTATAGAAGTATTTTGTTACAATTAGTGTTGTGTATAATACACCTGTCTGTATTGTTAGCATGATGGTGGAATGGTGTTGTTGACTGGGTTGTTATGGCAACAGTTATGGTAGTGGTACAGTTTATTACAAAGTTGTGGTCAATTATTTGATAAAACAGTACTATTTACTGATATTGTGAAGAGGTGTATTTTTTAATCTTTCCCTATGTCCAGGATAATCTCAAAAATGTTAAATAAAAAAATTTAAAAAATTTGTTACTATTGGAAAATACCGTCTATAAGTTCATAAATTTGTTTATAAAATAATTCTATTTTATTATTACAAAATTAATATACCTTATGGGAGTTTATGCACTTATTCAGTTGTGGTTAGTCTTGTAAACAATCATTAATGCGTGAACACTGACATTTGTCATTTACATTAGTATTTATTTAAACGAGTATTTAAAGGAGAGGCAAGTAGCTTATATTATTCGAACGGTACTGTACTGTGCCATAGATGAGCACACATATAATATGTATACAGGATGTCCAGTAATTACGGGATCAAACTTCGGAGAATGGTTCTAAAGTTTATAAAAACATATTCCCAAAAAAAGCTTTGTTTTCCTGATATCCGCCATTTTAATTTTGTACAAAATAATTCAAATCTAGAGAACGTTTTGACTGATTGAGTTCAAACTTGGCATGCAGTTTAACCTTTCAGTGATATATCTAAAACAAAATAAACAATTAAATCCAATCATGCGATTTAAAATGGCGGCTGTTTTAAAATTGCAAACCTAAATTAGTCAAAAACCGAACATTTTAACGAAAAATGTCAAGACGCCGTTTTTGTAGCCCTTTTGATTCCCTATCGGATAGTGTAACTGTAAAAACAATCGAACGAAGGGTAATATCTAAGTTAAAGATAATGACAGCAAATGTACATACAATTTTATTGTGTTTACTGTGTTGGTATAGGATGCCGGGTTGAGCAAACCAATTATTACACACAACTTAACCATTATCGTTTATCCGATTGTTGTTACAGTTACACCATCCGATAGCTAATAAAAAGGACTACAAAAAAGGTATCTTGACATTTTTCGTTAAAATTTGCTGTTTTTGAGTTATTTAAGTTTAAAATATTCAAACAGCCGCCATTTTGAAATGCATGATTCGATAGTATCGATTATTTTCCTTGAGATATATCACTGTTAAGCTTCATGCCAAGTTTTAACTGAATCAGTCAAACCGTTCTCCAGATATGAATTATTTTGTACAGAAAACAAAATGGCGGATATCCGGGAAACGACGAGATTTCGGGCATATGTTTATATGAACATTTTTTCTTATTTCGACCCATAGAACCATTCCTCGAAATTTGATCCCGTAATAGCTGGACAACCGTATATTACCTTTTAGGAAAGTAAAACAAAATAAAATAGGCCTAACCTAAATTTGTGTTGTTAACCTGGTTATCCAAATCAGCTGTTTTATCTGTTTTTTATGCAATTGGTTGCTATGGTAATTATGGGGATAACTAATCCTAGATTAACATTGTGTTTCTAAGCTGGTTATCCGAATAAGCTGTTATTTTATACAATCGGTTACTATGGCGATGAAAATAAAAATAAGTTTTTTTAGTTCATGGGTTTATATTTTTCACGCATGATTTTCCATACAAAATGTATCGAACAATTTAATAAAATGATGTTGATCACATTCGCGGCTGTATAAGCTAACAACCATTTTCCTTCCCCAAAACAGTTATCCAAACAAATAATTAGCGTTGTTTCCATTTATTTCAAATTTAATTTTCATTTATCTTTATTTATTTATTATACTATCAGGTACCCGTGGCTTCTACCACGGTCCAAAGATTCGCCGCATAGTAATAAATGTTTATTCTTTTAGGGGTTGTTATTACATTTTCACCCCTTAGTAGCACGCTATAAAATGCAAATTATGATTTACACAGTATATTTGTATTGTAAGAAATATATGAATTCCCAGCTCTCTAGCTTAATGGGAAGTATAACAATTAATTTGTATTGTTTTAGGGGTTGTTACATTTTCACCCCTTAGCAGTACACTAAAAATGCAAATATGGTTTACTTTTTATACATATCTTGTAAGAAATAAATGTACAAATATCCAGCTCTCTAGTCTTAATGGAAGTATAATAATAAATATTTATTGTTTTAGGGG
Source organism: Philaenus spumarius (assembly GCA_018207615.1). Taxonomy (NCBI): domain Eukaryota; kingdom Metazoa; phylum Arthropoda; class Insecta; order Hemiptera; family Aphrophoridae; genus Philaenus; species Philaenus spumarius. The sequence goes on from JAGFPH010001377.1 coordinate 94,655, forward strand.
TTGTTTGAACACTTAAATCTAAATGAATTCTAGCCTATATCTCATTCCAGGTCATGATCTACAGGGTGATTCACAAAGTTATCCCCACACTTATACAGCTCATTATACTAGTAAAAATAATGAAAAAAGTTCGTATAAACATAGGTCCGAAAACGCTTCGTTTTCCAGATATCCGCCATTTTGTTTTTTGTACAAAAAAAATCATATCCAGAGAACGGTTTGACTGATTGAGTTCAAACTTGGCATGAAGTTTAACGTGACAATAATATACCTCAAGAAAAATAAATGATTAAATCCAATTATGCGTTTCAAAATGGCGGCTGTTTGAAAATTTCAAACCTAAATTACTCCAAAACCGTACATTTTAACGAAAAATGTCAAGATAACGTTTTTGTAGCCCTTTTGATTCCCCATCGGGTGGTGTAACTTTCCAAACAATCGGATGAAGGATAGTAGCTAAGTTAAAGGTAATGACAGCAAACGTGCATAAAATATTGCTGTGTTTACTGTGTTGGTATAGTATGCCGGGTTGAACAAACCAATTAGTACACATAAATTGAGGAAATTTTAGGGTTATTTTACTTAGGCAATTTTGGTAAAAAAACATTATTATCATTAATATATTCCAAATAATTATATTTCATATACTAGTGCAAACAAATTTGTTTTTTAAAAACTATCGCTATATTTTGTTGCTATAAAACCAATTTCTTTACTCCACCATAGTTGGTAATCCGAATTACACAATTGATTTAAGGAAAATTAGTTTCTGAGAAATAATCACTTTATGTATTCATTGCCGAAGCGAGGGTTCTAGGTGTTGTGCGCCTTTTTTGCCTGCCAAATTTTGTTTCCTCAAGGGTTTACCCTTTATTCACCCTTGTCAAACATCAACCTGGTGGGCTGTGCGGTATTTGCGCTAAATTCCAGCTGTGCGGAATCTTAGCGTATTCCCTAGAACTAACATACGTAGCCAAACAAAATTTGAGACTAATGACTTTCATGGTTGTCACTGTAACAACTTTGTACGTTTTGTGCCATTTTTTATAATCTAGTTTAATGGATTGAAAAAAAAATCACACCAGCCTACACATTGTACTAAAGATTAAAAACTACTACAAACACAAGACAAAGAAAGATTATTTATCAGTTTTTATATAGAAATATAATACGACGCCTAGTAGGCCTATATGTCTGCTTAATTCTTTCTCCCACAGCCGCTAACTTGATATCGTCGCAGCTGTCCCTAAATATGATACATTTCTAATTTTGTCGGAAAATAATAAAACTTGTGTTTTTGTTCGAGTTATTGAGATTAAAGGTTTCCATTTTCGGTTTGGAAGTGGGAAGAATAAAATTAACTTCACTTCGAGGTGGTCTTACATAACTGGGGGAAACTAATTATCTAATGAGTTGTCAACAGGAATTAATATTGGCAACATTTTGAAATTTCACCACAGGGATTCTCCTTTTGAATTCAGGATTTACCAGAGGAACTAAATTGAAAGGATAGACGGTTGGAAATGTGAATAGAGAAAATACTTAAACTCGAGATGCAAAATCAATAGTAATTTTAGAAATTGTTTTGAGGGTTGGAGTTTAAAAAAAAACTCTTTATTTACTATTTATTTAGATGAAATTGTAAATACAGTAGCAAATAAATGGTTATTGTACTAACACTGGATCTTCTAACAGCTGAAAATTGTATTTTAAATTAGTAAATTGTTTTTCTATAGAGAATTACATTTAACTTTTTCAGATTTTAGTATCTTCTCAAACTTGAAGGTGTTGATAAATAATAAATAAGTAAATGCATAGTTTTCACTTAATTGCATTCCTATTACTTTAAATGAGCAATTCTTGTATCTATCTTTGTGTGTATCTTTGTATCTATCTTCGTATGTATCTTTGTATCTGTCGCGGATCTCGAAAACGGCTCTAACGAATTCAAAGAAATTTTGTATTAAGGTGTAGTTTTGATTTTTAAGTACACCCATATAGTTGTATTTCATGTAAAAACGCATTTTTTTAAAAATCTAATTTAAAAGTTGCCAATTTTTAACATAGGGTCTTATGGGTTGCCATGCTAGTTACAAAATAATAACAACGAAATATTAATTAAAGCGATCAAAACAGCTGTTTATAAACAAGCCAATTTATACTAATTTAGCACGTTGGAATTAGATTGGAATAGAACTGAGATTGAGTATTATCCAAAATCAGCTGTTCATTGGATAGTTTTTAATTACTGTTAAAAAACCAGCTAATTTATATTGTTTTAGCACGTTTGGAATTAGAATAAATTGGGCCGGATTTAACAATTTATTTTGGCAAAAAAATATAAACTTGGCAAAGATGGATAAATTCTAATAGTCAATTAATGTAATATATAGTGTATTATATTAGTGTAATATAGGCCTGGCTCATTTCTAAAACATAATATTGAGGTTATGTTAATCCTGCAATAATTTTTATCTACGACCATTGCAATAAACACCAATAACGCTATTACAAGTAACATCAGAAAGAGGTACATTACAAACCAAAAGCCAACCCGATTAGGTAATGATATCTTTACCTAACAGGAGTCACTTTACATAATAGGCTCTAGACCAATGAGAGCTCGTCATTTGACGGAAGTAGAGTTGTAATAAAAATAACGCTATTCGTATATCAGCTGATTGTACCCATACGTTCCGGATGTTAGTGTGTTATTGTAACTAACCTCAAACGTGAGTTGACGCATTCCGCAAACATGAGTGATAGTGATGAATTTTGTTTAACTCCAGAGGAAATTAATACAAAAGCAAATTCGGCTCTGAACAATTTGTTGCCAGAAAAATACAAGTGTGTCATCTACTGTGAGTTATTTATTTATATCCCAAATTTCGATTAGCTCACTATATCTTTACTTCACCTTTTTTAGTATGATTATGAGTAAAAGGAATGTTAATTTCACTCCTGTTAAAAGGGTATCAAATTGAAGAATTATTACACACTTCTTATTTTTTTACACCCTGTATATTTTTGGTCGTAGATAAAGTAGTGTACGCAACGATTGTATTCAGCCTTTAAGCCACTCGTGAGATATTTAGAACACTCGCTTCGCTCGTGTTCCAACTTACATCTCACTCGTGGCTTAAAGGCCTTCATAATACAATCGTTGCGTAAAGTACTATTACTACACTTAGGCATGGTTTCAAAACTTTAGTTGACAGAAGATAGTAGAACTAGGACTAAAATCGCAATGAAAGCCTCTCACGTTTCTAAAGCATGTATTTGAGGTTATAATTAATGTTGTAATTACTGTTAATATATTTAAGCCTGGTTTCATAATTTTACAAAACTGTGTACAAAAGAGCCAAAGATTAACGAGGTTATTTAGCGAATTTTCCAACTGCGAGCGAAGCGAAGCGTCCAGATGCAGAGCCCCTAGTGTTCAATTTATATAATGTGGATTTTATTGTAATTATAAACGTCCTGCAAGTATTATTTTGTAATTCAATTACCATTCTATAAGTACTCTTTTAATATTAAAATACATAATCTAACTAATGTATTGTACTCGAACTTACAAAAAAGTTACACCAGTTTAATATGTTAACCCTTAAGTGGGTTTTTGTAACATAACTAGTAGCGTGGGCTGTTTCTGACACCAAATTAAAAATGACTTTTAAATGTTTTTTTTTTTTATTTTAAAGTTTTCTATGGCTATTCAATTTTTAAGCTTATGTTTTTAAAGTATTTATGTTCAAACAAATTTGTCTTCTCTCTTCTTAGAAAATAAACTGCAAAAAGTCTGGATTTTCTCTTTGAATATTGAACAATTAATAAAAAAACCTTTCCAAAAGGAAAAAGTGGTTTTCAACATATACTTTATGTTTCCTTAAAAAAACTAACACGAATAGATTTTTCAGTAACTCTTTTTGAATATGCTGAAATGATGGGCAGGTGAGCCAACCTATACTTGGATATATAGAAAAAATTACCTGCCTGCGGAGTTTTGTACATCACGCGCCAACAAGGGTTAAGTATGTATTCTGTTCTGGAAAGCGCTGAATGGTAACGCTGCGTTTGGGAGCTGTCATACTCTTTCTTTGTATCCGCCCATCAATGTCGTTCACTGCTCCCGACGAAATAAAAGATAATTTTTGAGGACTAGAAGGCCGTTGAACTCCTAAGAGAATTACATTTTAAAAATTCCACGGATATTATTATTATTTTTGGTTACATTTAACAGGTTTTTAACTTGACCTAGTTCATAACTACGGAACGCTTGGCGGGCGAGTTTGACACTCATTTCTCCAATTTATTCAAATCATTGAATTCCAAATGCGAATCAACAGATAATTTTCAAATCCATTTCGTCCACTCCAGCGGGTTGTTTCATAACAGATTTGTTCCTCATAATAGCGCGTTGACAAAACTCGATTTGTATACCTTCGAACCGAGTCTCGTCAAATCGTACAATTCATTAACTGACAAACGATTTGAAATACCCATTCACAATGTCTGCCTCACAAATGTTGGAATGTCAGATTGCATCAGCTGACTGTGTTAAGTGTCAAACTACATGTCAGTCAGTTGTGACGTTTACGTCAAGATTGAATTGCGGACGGAAAACATTGCATCACCTGATTTTCAGAGTTACTGGGCGCTCCGTTGTTAAAAAAATGTCCGTCGTTTTACAATTTCACTACCTATTTGAAATTTACCTCTTCTGTTTCTTTCATATTTTTGATAAATCCTGCCGATTAAAAGATATAGGACATCAAATTTTTAAAATAAGATTAAAGACATTTTCCTAGCAATAAGAAGTTTATTTAAAATTTTGTGAAAATTTTATTTTTGGGTATACCCAGGCTTTTAGGTGGTATAACGGATAAAACTGGAGAAAAAAGAGATATTAAATGTTTAAAAAGTGTAATTATTGTCCGTATTTAAAAAGAATTTGAGATTTAAACATTAAATAGTACAACTTCAAACATATCCTAGGAAGTGATTATTCATAAAATAAGAATAATAATGGTACTTTTAAACCTTAAGTATACAAAGGCGTAAGACATGAAATTAAGTCAGTACATGCAAGCATTGGTCATTTTGACTGTCGGCCAAGTTTTTAACATCTCCAACTTTTTTTAAATTTAAAAACTTTATATTTTACAAAGTTTAAATCAATATACTTTTTATTCTTCTCACATAAAAGTGACTTCCTCTTGATGTCCGTATATTCTAAATATAAGGAATTACAATAATTAATTCTGCAAACCATAAGTGTGCCATCACACACACCCACTCACCCCCCACCCCAACACACTTACAAATTACAGAAATGATTGAGTATGGAACCTAAGCAAATGGAATCTACAAACATCTACCAACAAAATACTAAATACATTACGACGTACTATTGAGCACTCTCTTTGCGAGCGAATTTTTCTGTAACACGTTTGCTCTATAATAGCTGCAGCATAAGTTAATATCACCTACTGGAAGAAATAGGCTATCTTTTTTGTCTGGCCTAAGTGATTGATATAACTGGTTGTCTAATATTTAGCTGTCTAAATTTTTAGACCAAAAAATTACTCAAAATTAACCTTCCAGTAATCGTAATTAAGCTCAATTTAGAACACAAGAAATTAATTTTACTTATTATCCACCTCAAAGTAATGAGATCAGTGGAGCTGACCTTGTAAATAACTTTATCTGTGCTTTGGATATTTTGATAATGCAACACTTTGATTATAATTAAAACACTAGGAACTATTGTAATGGAATATGCAAACAATAGGTAAGTGAAAACTAAAACTTGTTTATACTGTAAAATAATAATTAACCTTTTATTCAAAACTAAAACATATAAATCAAAATATTCTCCCTTTGTTTGTACCTTTCCAACGAATACAATTTTTAACCAATTAAATTTAACTTTAATTCCTCTCAATTACTTAATAAAGACAGAACAAATTCAATATTTTAATTATATTATTTAATTACTCAGTTTATTTTATTACTTGAATTTAATTTATTTTAATATAATTAATTACGGATTTTTATTTTAAAATTTACACCAAGAAAACAATTTATAATCCTACCTAACCCAGTATATTTAATAAATTTAATTGGTGCTAATCAGGCAAATTTATAGGGGACAGTATCGTAAGTACGCTTTTCACAGACCTTTTAGAGACGCTTAAGATGGCCGTCTTTAACGGTGCTGATGTTGTTTGGATGCTGCAGGTTGGCTAGCAGGGTTGAGTTGCTCTCATTCCTGAAGTCTATTGCAGTTGTACAGCGTGCTGTGATCTTGTAGTCGTGTTGATTTTAAAGTTGTACTTGGCTGAATTACAGGTGCTTGATGGTTAGAGATATCTTCCTGGTGTCCGGGATTCGCTCGTTCCGTTCCAGCGTTGTTAACAATTCATGTCCAGTCTAGTTCCTGAAGTTCCAATAATGAAGTCAATTTACTACTTCATTGAAGTCCTCGTAGTTTCAATATTATTCGACTAATACTGATTAATGATGAACATCACAACTTCTCTCACTAGTGAGCTGTATTAACTTGTAGTAAATACTGATAATTTATAACTGATATTAATTTTCCATTTATGTTAAACGTAGTAAAATTTTCTAAGTATAATTTATCTAAGAGAGTAAAAATTGAAGAGTCCAGCGTGACAAGTACTCTACATTGAAAATTTATAAAAGTATAAAGAGTTCCCAGGACATCGTGTCCCGCGCTTATAATAGTGTCAATTTCCACTAGATCTGTCACCAACCTAAAGTAACATACACTATGTTTTTGTTGTTATTTAACTTTGATTTTCCGGGGTTTTTATAAACCATTTTAAGGGTGGAATACCTGTCCGCCATATTGAATTTGATTCACATAAGAGCGATGCTACAAAATAAATAATTTCTTCCTTTAATTCGTGGAATTTATTTGAAACTTTTGGTTTCATTTTGAAGTGCTGTCATATGCGGATGTTGATTGCTGAATAAATGTTCAAAAACCGTTTTATAGTTTTCATGTTTATGATATAAATAGTAAAAATTAGTAAACTTTGTTAATTTTTACTCATTTGCAAAAAAAGATATTGCAAAAAACCTTAGCAATCAACACTCACAACCTATTTTATTTTAAGAAAAAAAAAAAAAAATACAGCTTTCGTTTTTTGATGAAAATAACACAAAAATAGGAGTAAAAGTAAAGATATGGTTAGGTTATTTTAACATTGAAATTGTTAGCCAACTTCGCCGTTTTGAATTTAGGGACTCAAACCTTAATGTTTGAAATGTTTTACTAACTTCCCCCTATACTTCTAGGCTGATTACACGTCGTTAGCAATTATCAATCAAGACCATTTAAGTTTTGCTAAAATTCTTCTCGAGGTAGTTGAAGTTTGTAAGTTATTAATTAATCACACACTAATATTTATTACGTAAAATAAAAATTTTATACAGATACTCATTATTATTTACTACAATTTTTACTGTATTTGTTTAAAAAATTAGCTTACGAAAATATTTAAAAACACTTGTTTCACTGTTTTGGCCCTTTATAGCTTCTAATCAGCAGCTTTATCTACTATCAAAATTTAGCAGGATTATGCTCTATTAAACGTGTAAAATTTTGCAAAAGTGTTTTATGTTCTTTCTTTTTAAATTGTTGTTGTTTAACATCGCTGTCATTTTATTTTTACATTATTAACCAAACCATTAATTATTTACTTTAACTTAAAACCAGTATCTATATATATAAAAGCGAAAACCCACTGACTCACTCATCACGATTCTCAAAAACTACGGAACGGATTGAAATGAAATTTGGTATGTAGCTTTCTCTAGGGTCATAGGTGCTCGCTAAGAAAGGGTTTGAAAAAATTCGAAATTTTAGGGTGGTTTGGGGGGATAAAATTTATTAAAATACGATTTCTTCAAAACTACCGAACGGATTGGAATGAAATTTGGTATGTAGCTTCCTATAGGATCATAGGTGCTTGCAAAGAAAGGGTTTGAAAAAATTCGAAATTTTAGGAGGCGTTTGGGGGGGGATCAAAATTATTAAATCACGATTTCTTCAAAACCATCGGACGGATTGGAAGAAATTTGGTATGTAACTTCCTCTAGGGCCATAAGTGTTCACAAAAAATAATTTTTTTTAAATAGGAAATTTCAGGGGGATTTGGGGGGTAAAAATTACTAAATCACGATTTATCCAAAATTACGGAACAGATTGGAATGAAATTTGGTATGTAGCTTTCTCTAGGGCCATAGGCGCTCGTTAAGAAATGGTTTAAAAAAATTCGA
>JAGFPH010001377.1:148600-180011 GCA_018207615.1 Philaenus spumarius
TAGGCTTGGTTTGGGCCGGCCAAACATTGTATAATTGGTCAGATATAACATGACCTCTAAGATGTGTTGGCGGGAGGGAGGAATTTAGGCAAGTGGGGACACCGTCCTCTGGAGGGGAAGGGATACCACGCAAAGACAATATATTTATTGGAATAGTTTATTCGCTTCCAGAACGAAGTATTATGTTCAGAGCGTGGCAACAGACTGAGCTTTTCTGACCCCCACCAACGCCATTGGTCATGCTAGACATTCTCTAGTATAACTGTAGCTCACTGGTAATATTATCGCACTTTTGTGGCTACACTACGGATTCATTTAGTGGTTGTTAGTAGATGTGCTTTAGTTAGTTTTTTATTTATACTAAAAAATATTGTTTTTGTAAACTAGGGCACATCGTACACTGTGTTTAGCGAATTTCCATAGGAACAATGAGCTATTGCAGAGGCCCTTATGGTAAGACCCAAGGTCGGGAGTAGCAAATGAGCACCGATCAGGTCCCCAGAACACGTTTAGGGGTATCATTAAAAATCATATATGTGTTCGCACTATAGCGGCCGCATTTTAAGTCCGATTTGGTTCAAATTTGGTACACATGTTGGTTGTCTACGTCGCTCGGACGAGTTCATCAGAAAAAAATCAAACAATCGGAAGCACGGTTTTTAACTGGAAGTAATTATTTTTTGAGATTTTTCCTACGAGAATTAATTTGTTTTTGAGTTTTTGCAACAAATTTAAATGAAGGATGTTATTCTGCACGTTTTGTTTTTTTACGCGACCTTATAGCTGGCTTGGTTCCCCCGAAATCGACCAAAACGTAAAATACCATAGAAGTACTCGGTCCAAAGCCATGTGGTGGTATCTACCGTGGGGTTGGCGTGCGAAGCAAGCAATGCTTTGTGTATTGAAGATACTCCCAATATGCGGAATGGCATGCGAACCATTTTACAGCTATTCAGCACTGTCGAACCAATAATTTGGGAAATAGGTCTATTCACGACGGTGCTGAATATCTGCAAAATGGTTCCCATGCCATTCCGCATATTGGGAGTATCTTCAATACACAAAGCATTGCGTGTTTCGCACGCCAACCCCCCTATTGGGAGTATCTTCAATACACAATGCATTGCGTGCTTCGCACGCCAACTCCACGGTAGAATCCACGACATGGTTTGAACCGGATACTTCTATGGTATTTTACGTTTTGATCGATTTTGGGGGAACCAAGCGAGCTATAAGGTCACGTAAAAAAACGTGCAGAATAACATCCAACATTTATATTTGCAGACAAAACTAAAAAATAAATTCATTCTCGTAGGAAAAATCTCAAAGAAATAGTTACTTCCAGTCAAAAAATGTGCTAGATTGTTGGATTTTTTTGGCTAACTCGTCCGAGAGACGTAGACAACCAACATGTGTACCAAATTTGAACCACATCGGACTTAAAATGCGGCCGCTATAGTACGAACACTATATATATATATCATATATATATATGATTTTCAATGACACCCCAAAACGTGTTCTAGGGACCATGATTGGTGCTCATTTGCTACTCCCGACCTTGGGTCTTACCATAAGGGCCACTGCAATAGCTCATTTTTCCTATGGGAATTCGCTAATAAAGGTTGAACAAAATCACACGTAAAACTTCTTTGTTTGTATAATTATTGGAAGAAGGATGAATAGTCAAATAGATTCATGAGGTAGATCGAAAGAGTTATATATCGTAAGGGGAAGAAAGTAAACAATATCATAGAAAGTCTTACCGCAATTACATCGTTACCACTAAAAAAAGTGTTCTGTATCTATGTCACAGATGTGTTAACCATAGATACGCGGTGGTAGACAACCACAACACCTCTACAGTACGATATCTGTGCACATATCGTTTCTCTGTCATTTGAATGAGGTTAGCGAGTATGTTGATAATAAATTTGCCTGGGATTGACATTATCTAATACTTTACTCTTAGTAGATGTTTATCACTGTCTTATTGGTTGTATTAGCTCAGCACGGATACAGTTTTAAGGACAATATCGATACATTATCCTTGAAGTGGAAATAAGTTTAGTTCATATCACAAATATGTTTTATAGTAATTTTAAATAAGGTTATGTGTCAAGTTACAAGTGTACATATTGTATTTCGAATGTGCATGTACGTTTGTGGGGAACTCCCAGTTGGTTTATTTTCTTTTAAAGGTGTTCGAGAGGTTCCGGGTTCAATTCCCGTAAGAGCTTAAAAGGTTACGACGATGGTTAAAAATACTGCAACCAGAAAACTGGGTTGTTGATATCTTTTAAGCAATTGAATTATATAAACGACTAGGGGAAACCCATGCGTGCTCCGCATGCCAAACCTGTTGGAACCTGCTATACACGTAATCATGTTATGTTTTCTTTACAATAAATGAGTAGGATTAATAATAACCCCAAAGCTAAGATGATAAATAATGTTAAACTAGGGGAAACCCCTGCGTGCTCCGCACGCCAACCCCGTTGGAACCTTCTATACACATAATCATGTTATGTTTTCTTTATAATAAAGGAGTAGGATTAATAATAACCCCAAAGCTAAGACGGTAAATAGTGTTAAATGTTCAAATCAAATTATTTCGTATATTTTATAACAGCAGTAGTTATAATTAAGGTTAAAAGAACCAGCAAGGCTCAGGTCTACACTTTAAAAAAAACCTAATTTAAAAGTTTGAAATAGGCTACAGTACAAAGTTTTAAATTAACTGTTATTGAAAGTATTACAGCAAACAGCTGTTATATGTTATTTTATTCAATTGGTTGCTATGGTAATAAATGTAAATACATTTGTTAATTTATCCAGTCTAGGCCTAACCTAAGAACTTTTTCCGACTAAATTTACAAATATTGAAATAAAAAATATGTTTTTATCGAAATGAATTATAGCATATGTTACTCGCGGATAGTTTAGCTTTTTATTAGTAAAACTATTTTTTCAATCGGTTCATTAGTTCCACAGATTACCCTCTACATACAAACAAACTTTACCTCTTTATAATATTAGTATAGATAATATGTTACAACCAATGTTTAAATTAAATTAAAATATAGTAAGCATTTTTAGTTGATTTTTGTTTTTATTTGTTTTAAGTTGGTCAATCTAACCTAAAAAGTCTGTGTTTTTTTTTTTTTAAGAATAATAAACTGATTATAATTGCTGATTAAAGATGCTATGGTAATGAATGTGTTACAAAGCATTTTATTAGGCCTATAAATTAAAAATTAAAAACACTATTTGAACCATTTTGTTACATCCGAAATTAACGCCGATGCTAACAAAGTGACCATGCATAACCATAAACATACATGAGTTTAAACATAATTATATTGAAAACTAAACAAACAATCTGAATTAAACTAAAAGCCATTAAACTAAGATCACATTTTTATCTTTATTTTGATATATAATTGTATATTTAAATACTAAACAGTATCTTATACTAATTAGGCCTATAAATTCCCAGTTTTCGTTCCAGTTTCCACTTTGCGTTGTTTACGCTTCCATTTAGTAAATTTGGTGTTCCTACCAAGACCCGTAGTAAATACAACTGGATTTGAGAACACACAAACAATACAATAACTGAACATTAATAATGAAGCAAATAATAATAACCACCTCATCTAAAAATTCATAGTTTCATGATTGAAATTCAGCAGATACATAATAAAAGTATTTGAAAGCCTAAACAAAATGAAATTTGACTTACAAAATAAATACCATTTCACTATCAAATCTAAATCAAAAATAATGGTACACATGAAAGAATATTCAATCATATGTTCCATGAACATATATGATATAAACATATGGTTAACAAAAGAAGGAATGGATTTTATAAAGACAATTTTGGAAAACTTTAGAAAAGATTAAACTTTATGTTGGTTGTCCACAGTGCGTTCCCTTAAAACTCGCCCAATTTCAATAATCAATGACTCAAATGAAAGCCGGTATTTCTCTGAAGGTTCTTAGGCTAAAATATATAGAATAATTTAATAAGAATTTGAGATATGAATCTTTAATTTAAGGCAAATTTTGAAAAAATGAAAATTTATGTTGTTTGGAGGTCCATCACTCGCCTTAAACTCGACAAATTTGAATGATATCTATCTGCTATGAAAGCCTGGAATCCAATGAATATTTCAAGACCAAAACTAACTATGTACCTAGATTAAATTCAGAGATATATGAAAAACAATCATAAGACAATGCTACAAATTTGAAACTCCCATAAGAAATGCATGGGGTGGAATTTTTGTTTGAGTATAAGTCGAGTTATGCTTTATATAAATTGATGCGGGTGCTTGATGGCAAATCTGGGCGTGCATACCTTTAATTTAAGACCACAATTATGAAAATTGGTCGGGTAGAAGGGCCAAACGGACTCGGAAAAGAAAAACCGATTTTTTTTTATATATAAGATGTTCAAATCAAATTATTTCGTATATTTTTTATAATAAAGTTTAAAAGATCAGCAAGGCTCAGGTCTATACTGTAATAAAAACCTAAAAGAAAAGTCAGAAATACAAATAATTGTTTCAAAGTTTTAAATCAGCTGTCAATGGAAATTTAATTTAGAGCAAACAGCTGTTTTATCTGTTATTTTATTCAATTGGTTGCTATTGGTAATGAATGTAAATACATGTGTTGGCTCAGTATAGGCCTAACCTAAGAATCTTTCCGATTAATATTTACAAATTAATATTAAAAGAAAAATGTTTTTATCAAAATGAATTATAGCCTATGTTACTCAGGGATAGTGTAGCTTTTTATTAGTAAAACCATTTTTTTAATCGGTTTAGTAGTTCCAGAGATTCCCCCCCTACATACAAACAAACAAACTAATTTTACCTCTTTATAATATTAGTATTAGTATAGGATATAAACACAATCTTGTATTTTCTTAACAAACCTAAATTAAGTTAGCAATATCTTTGATTGAAAAGTCAAGAGAGGTAAATAAATCTAGTAATTATAGAGATACGTGTTTCCTAAAACTCAGTCTCGTTCAAGATTAACTTATCTCAATAAATGTTGACAGGGTAACAGGAAAAATAACAGCATACAGTATTAAAGGTTTCTTGGTGCGCTCTAAAACTGGTTGCTATGGTAAAGAATGTAAATACATGTGTTGGTTTATCATTCTAGGCCTAACCTAAGAATTTTTTTCCGACTAAATTTACAAATATTGAAATAAAAAATGTTTTTATCAAAATTACTCACGGATAGTGTAGGTTTTTATCAGTAAAACTACTTTTTCAATCGATACAGTAGTTCCAGAGACTACCCCCTACATACAAACAAACAAACAAATTTTATTTCAGTATTTGTAAATTTAGTCGCAAAACATTCTTAGGTTAAGCCTACACTGATGAACAAACACATGTATTTACATTCTTTACCATAGCAACCAATTTAATAAAATAACAGATAAAACAACCGATTGCTCTAATATTTCCATTAAAAGCTGATTTCACACTTTGAAGCAATTATTTGCATTTCTAACTTTCAGGTTAGGTTTTTTATTAAAGTTTAGACCTGAGCCTTGCTGGTTCTTTTGACCTTTATTATAACTGCTGTTATAAAACAAGCGGAATAATTTGATTTGAACATTTAACATTATTTACCATCTTAGCTTTGAGGTTGTTATTGATCCTACACAATAAACTAAGGGAGACCCCTGCGTGCTCCGCACGCCAACCCCTAATGGAACCTTCTAAAACATATGTTATGTTTCATTTATAATAAAGGTATAGGATTAATAATAACCTCAAAACTAAGATTGCAAATAATGTTAAATGTTCAAATTAAATAATTTCTTGTATTTTATAACAGCAGTTATAATAATGGTTAAACGAACCAGAAAGGCTGAGGTATACACTTTAAAACCCTAACCTAAAAGCTAGAAATACAAAAATAATTACTTCAAACTTGGAAATCAGCTGTTAATGGAAATATTGGAGCAAACATCTATATTATCTGTTATTTTATTCAATTGATTGCTATGGTAATAAATGTAAATACATGTGTTGGCTTATCATTCTAGGCCTAACCTAAGAATTTTTCCGACTAAAGTATTGTAATAAACAAAGGGTTTTATCTAAATGAATTATAGCCCATTTTACTCAGGGATAGTGTAGATTTTTATTAGTAAAACTATTTTTTCAATCGGTTCAGTTGTGCCAGAGATTATCCCCTACATCCAAACAAACAAACAAACAAAAAAACAAACTTTATCTCTTTATAATATTAGCATAGATAAAACATAGCATGATTATGTGTATAGGAGGTTCCAACGTTATGGAGTGCGGAGCCCCTAGTCGTGAATAAAGATTAAGAGGAACACTGGTCCTAATCGTTCAAAAATATTATCCTTTAGTCCTGAAGCTGGCATTCGAACTTGTGCGAATGGAAAAAATGTGTCAATTGTAATTATCGTAACATTATTATATTTTTGGGACGTTAGAACTTTAGATTTTCAGGACGGTTGACGGCACACTTGTCTTGCAAGTAAAACTTTTGCTTTCCATCAGCACCTCCTCCATAAAAATGTCTAAGCGTTTCAACCTAAATACATTATTTTCAGCTACTTTGTATATTGTTGTTAAAATACTTACAGAATTAACACAAAACAAAATATGTTTAACTTCTTAACACACACACATGTTTACGGCATATTTTCGGTCTCGAGTTATTTCACGGTTTCACTTTACGGGCAATTTTAAAACAAATGCGATTACGCCTTGCTTTCTACTCGGGTTCGATTTCGGGGCAATTTTCTGGTTCTGTCACTCTTTCACTGCCAGAAATCGGAACGTGACGTGGCAAGGATCAATACCGTGAGAGCACGGGTGGTCGAATTATATCGCGTCAAGATAAACATCTGGCCCTGAATCAGGATGTGGAACAGTTTTTGGGCTGTTTGAGATAAAAACTTCCTGTCTACAAAGTAAGTCATTGAAGCAGTAGAACGTACTTGATAGAATAAAGTTAGAACACAAAATCTCACAACCAATACGTTTGATAACTTAAACTAAGGAGTAAGTTATAGTTTGACTATTGTAGCTCGTGCATCACTGAAGATGGCGACTTTGTCGTTGAAACGCGTGGGCGCCCATACCTATGGGCAGAGCATGCAGCTACCTAGCTCCTAGAGAAAGGAAAATATGCACACATATTATAAATTATATTTTTAATTTGTAATAAATTACCTGCTTACACGCTTCCTCAGCAAGGGTTAAATTAGTTAAATTACAAGTGTAAAAACATGGATCAAGACCGGGATTATACCTGTAGGATCAGGATAGCTCAGTGGTAGAGTGTTGCCCCGGAAATGCAAAGGTCCTGGGTTCAAATCCCGTTCTTGGTCCATGTTTATTCACTTGTAATTTAATTTATTAATTATAGTGTTTTTCTTTAAAGAGATTATCACTAAAATATGTTTTAAATGTTACTTGCCGTTTGTTTTTACATATACATATATGTGCGTCCATAGCACTTAGGCTTAAAATTGGTGTGCAAAGCACGCAATGCACTGTGCATTGAAAATACTCTCAATATGGAGGTTGGCGTGCGAAGCACGCTTTGCATTTTTTCCCAATAAGAGGGTTGGCATGCAATGCACTGTGCGTCGGCCGCTTCTCATAGTGTTCAGTGTCAAGCTCACATGTGCGTCCTCAGCAGTGAATGTGTTAAGCCCCATACCCCGGTCTAGCCCCTTCCCCCTAAATAAAAAATGGAACCTTTAAATGGTTAATTGGTTTTGTCTCTTTTATTAGTATCGATGTCTGACGCAGTAAATTTTCTTAAGAAAAGATATAAAGCTGAAGTTTAACATTATTGTAGATCATGCTACCCCTTACACACACACATATATCTATATACTAAGGCTCCACCCCTGCTCGCTTCGCTCACCAACTACAATGGCGCCTCGTGGCGAAACAAATGCAAATAGATCACATTATTTTACAATCTGATATTTTAACTGAAATGACAATTGATTTGGGCATAGGTTCTGCGTTCGGTGTACCCTCGGGGGCGAGATATCCTAGATAGTGACACATGCGCAAAAGGCCTGTTTTTTTGCGTGAATGACAGGATTTGTTTATATAATAAAGCTATATGAACTTCACTTAAAATCGTTGTTTTCCCTTAACGTTTATAAATTTTCCAAGTTCTTTCGAAAAATGTGTGCCAAATATATTAATGTCCTAAAATTGTGTCAAGCTTTTGAGCCAAAACAGCTGTTTTATTTGTAATATATAAACAGATGTTTGAATTATAATCAAGTATTTTTTTTTTTAATAAACTAAAACGACGTTGGTTGTGGATAATAATAAACTGGTTCGGATATTATTAGCGTTGCTAATCTTTTGATGTAAATCAGCTGTTTTATCTGATATAGGGTTGATAGTGTACCCACCATGTTTACGCTTTAATACAGGGTGTCCCGTAAGTATTGACCAAAACTTCACAAGGTTATACTATAGGTAAAAACAAACAATTTTCACCATATAATGTATAGTCCTATCTTGCTTAGTTTTCTATCTGTCTGTATGTGTTTTTTAGAAAAAAATGTGTTTTCTAAAAAACACATACAGACAGATAGACAGAAAACTAAGCAAGATAGGACTATACATTATATGGTGAAAATTGTTTGTTTTTACCTATAGTAAAACCTCGTGAAGTTTTGGTCAATACTTACGGGACACCCTGTATAAACATTTTGCAAAATCCTTTCTTACTGTGAGTCTTATACCTTTTAATTCTCGTTTTTATATCTTAAACAGTTTGCTTTACGTTGATTCTATGTAATTCAGTTGAAACCCGTTTAAATATATATTTATAATATACCAAAGGTCTCCCCTTCTGCTCACTTCGCTCACCAACCAAACATTAGAAGCAAATGAAAACAGATTATTGTATACTATGATATTTTCACGGGAATGACGATAAAAATTCCCGGCTTGATAGACCTAATTATTTTTCGGACAGGATAATTTTCAAATTATAAAATATGACCAAAATGTGATACTGAAAAGCAGTATTTCAAACCGGTCAAATAGTCCTTTAAAATAGTAAATATAGTGAGAGGAATTTCAATTATGATGTAGTAAGCCTTTTTCGTTGTTTTTGTTTAGTATTACCCGTCCTAAAATAACTGCTGGTTGTTAAGAAAAGTTGTCTGATTCCAAATTTGTCAATTTGGTTGCTGTGTTAATAAATATAAAGGCTTTCGTGAAACGTGTGTTGGTTCGGTATAGGCCTATCCTGAAGCCGTATAAAGCGTATGATCTAAATCAGCTGTTTTATTTGTAATATGTAACAGCAAATGTTTGAATTATAATTCAGAAAGCATTTTTCGTTTATTTTTATTTGCGTTTATTTTTATTTTGTTAAATTGCGCTAAATAAATGTTTTTTTTTTGTAAAAAATAATTGACTGATTCTAAATCTTCTAGGTTGGTTGAAGTTTTAATGCATCGAACAAGTGTGTCGGTTCAGAATTTTCCGTACCTACAATAATCGTGTTGCTAAACTTTTGCTTAAAAATCAGATGTTTTATTTATTAGTTGTAGGACTGGGAGCGGACTCCCGTATTTTGTCCATATTCAAACCTTACAAATAATATTTTACAAAAAATACTGACTTACTGTACTTAAACATAGCGGAATGAAGGTACCCTGAACACGAATAGCTATCACATTTTTGGCTGGCCGTTGATTGTAAACCACTCAGTCAGAACTTCTGCTTTTATATATACAGATATAATTTCCAACAATAGATGACTACCCATGTTTCACAACAGTTTAATCTTTTTTCAAGATTTTCGTGTTTGCGTAGAATTTTTCGAAACATTTTACCCACTCAATGGCCGCATTCATAAAGAAACGTTTGTATGTGGTTTTGTTTGAAAGAATAAACGAATGTCGCGCTAGTAGGTTTAGGTTAGAAGAAATAAAGTTCATTAGTGTCGGTGTTGTTTTTTCACAATTTTAGCCGTTTGACACGAAATTTGAAAACAATCTATTTTTAGCGACCTACCTAACAATCAATGAGGTCCCACCTAACATATTTCAGGTTTATATTCATTGCAGCGTTTTAGATTTCGTGTTTACTGTATTTGCTTGTATGAATACAGAGGAGATATAATGTCTTTTAATTTTACTTTTTACTTTCTCCACCCTATACCTAGTATATGGAGAAATTGTTGTTTTAGTCCAAATTTTCGAATTTGTATTTTTAGTGGAACTATCTGTTTTGGTGCTCCCAGAACCCCCAACAAATTTTTAGTGGAATTATCTGAGTCGGTGCTTCCTGAACCCAAAAATATTTTTAGTGGAATTATTTGTTTTGGTGCTCCCTGAACCCAAAAAAGTGTTTTTTTGGCGATGTCTGTCCGTGTGTCTGTAAGGATGTGTACAGAGCTGGAGACCATAACAACCGTCCGATTTTGATGAAATTTAGCATGTAGGTGTAGTTCTGGAATATCTCTAGACATTTTTTTCATTTTTTCAACTTTTTTATTTTTAAGTTGTTTTACCCCCCAAAAATGGCCAAAAAAAGAGAAAAATAAAAATTTCTCAAAAACGGCTGTAACGATTTTGATAAAATTTGGCTTATTTGTAGCTCCTAATGTACCCTACCATATGCAAAAAACCGCATCTTTCTAAAAAGGGGGTTGTTTTTCAAATTTGTTCAAAACCTTTTTTCGTGCATCTATACAGGCCTAATTGTCATGTTTGGTGTAAATTTGTTCGAAAATGATCGAATAGTTTAAATAATAATAATACTACTACTACTAATAATAATAATAATAATCTATCTATATAAAAGCGAAATGGCACTCATTCATTCATCAGCAGAACTAAAAATCTACTGAACCAAATGAGTTGAAATTTGGCATGCATGTTCAGTTGGACCTTTAGACGCGCACTAAGATCGGATTTTGAAAACATCCCAAAGATACGCCCAATATTCGCGTTTTTCTAGCGATTTTTTACGTTTTCTCAGCTTTTTCGAGAACTAATTGGCAGAAAATGTTGAAATTTGGTACTTAGGTTCGTTTAAGGCCTAAAAGTAGTCTGTTAAAATTTTTTTGAGATTCTCCCAAAATTACGCCAGAAATAGGCGTTTTTGCATTTTTCCTTGCGTTTTCAATGCGTTTTTGATCATCCTCAAATTACGCCCGAACGGATTGGAATTAAATTTGTTATGTAGCTTCCTCTAGGGCCTTAGGCGCTCTCTAAGAAAGGGTATGAAAAATTTCGAAATTTTAGGAGGGGTTTGGGGGGATCAAAGTTACTAAAATCATAATTTCAGATCTTTTTTTATTATGACAATAGTGCTTTTATTATTTAAGATCTATATATATAAAAGCCAAATACCACTCACTAACTGAACACTTCAAAAGATTACAATTACGTTAAAAAGACTGAAAATAATAACCACCACGGGCAACGCCGTACGTGTCAGCTAGTAATATAATATAATAATATAATATGAATGTGCATTACATGCATCTTATATATTTCATGGTATGTCCTACATTTGCAGTTCTAAATAACCACCTCCTATGCTACTCTTGGGAAGGTATAGAGTTTCAACTGGGAGAAAGTATGTGGCAGTTATCTGGTACCGTTTAATTTCAAAAATTTTCGGTAACACAGCTTATTATTACCTACCTGTTAGCCTAACAAGTAAGATGAAGCCAACACATAAACACCGAACACGTAGTTTGTAGATGTTTTCATTTTGGAAAAATAATGATTCTTAATTTTTTTCAGTTTTCCGCTCCTACACTGGATTCCACGTTCACCGTGCAGTACGGAGCGCCCATAAGTCATGTTATCATTACGACAGTCTCAGCGATAATAGTCATCTAAAAAACATCAACTACTATGCTACGCTCGGTCAGTTGACGCGACCCGCTTGATAATAAACGTGATGTTCGCTGTAATGGTAGTAGCATGTCTTCCGTAAGACCTGTACTGCACGGTGAACGTGGAATCGTGTGTAGATATGGAATTGTCTATAACTTGCACACATCATTATTATGGTTTCAAACATTTTTGTTGAATGAGTCAGCAAACCAAGTTTCACAAATACACAATAGAATTACAATGATTTTCTGCTAACATTTCCTCCTCTTATTGTTATCAGGTATCTCTAAACGTTTAGCCAGTGTGTGCAAGCAAAGATGAAGAAACAATGGATTGGTAGACAGCGAACA
Organism: Philaenus spumarius; assembly: GCA_018207615.1. NCBI lineage: Eukaryota > Metazoa > Arthropoda > Insecta > Hemiptera > Aphrophoridae > Philaenus > Philaenus spumarius. The sequence goes on from JAGFPH010001377.1 coordinate 160,865, forward strand.
TTACTGAGGTTCTGGATGTCTTTTCAGTGCCAACACGTTACAAGTTTACTATTTTGATTTATTTTAAAAAATTTTACAACGTATGACATAAGACACTAAGCAGCAGATTGTTCACAAAACATTTATTGACAATATATTAACTAACATTGGAAGCTCGGATTGTTATAGAACCTGGAATATCAGATCATAGGGCACAGATATTAACTGTAAACAATTGTTTGCCTTTTAAGAGCAGTGATGATTTTACTTACGGTTCTAGGAGAACCTTTAATAAGAATAATATTACCTATTTCAATTACTGTTTAAGTTTAGAAAATGATTGGAGGGGGGATTATACATGTTCCAGGATATTAATACTAAATGTGATGATTTTTTAGATACAATTAAATATTATTTTGATATCTGTTTTCCGATTACCAGACATAAAAAGCCTATGGACAATAAAAACAAATCTTGGATAACACCGGGAATAATTGTGGCAAGCAAAAAATTAAGTGTTCTAAAAACTAATTAAAATTTAATAAAGATCCAAATTTTTTCAATGCGTTAAAGAATATAAAAGAGAATATATAAAAAAGTTATTAGAGCAGCAAAACGTTTATATTATAGAGAACAAATTGACAATTCTACAAATAAGACAAGAACGATGTGGAAAATCATAAATCAGGATCTAGGTATGAAAAGAGAAATCCCTAAGACTAATTTAAAGTTATCAGGTGGTGATGGATGTTTGGTGGATGATCAACAGTCTGTGGCAAACATGTTTTAGAAATATTTTGAGAGTATTCCGTATACTATAAGGGAAAGTTTGCCTAACCGAGACATGCCATCATTGGAATCATGTGTGACTGACAGTGTGTTTCTATATCCAGTCGATGAGATAGAAGTTGAAAATATCTTAAAACTCTTAACGTCTACCTACCCTGCGGGTCTGGATGACATCCCGACTTTCCTTCTGAAGGAATGTAAACTCCCTTTGTTAAAGCCTTTGGTAAATTTAATAAAGTTTTCCTTTCAGAGTGGTATATTTCCAAATGACCTCAAGGTCTCTAAGATAAAACCATGTTTTAAAAAGGGTTCAAGATCTCAAATATGTAATTATCGACCAGTTTCACTCCTACCATCATTTTCCAAAATCTTTGAGCGAGCATTTTATAACAGAATTGTTTCTTTTATTTTAAAGAAAGATCTGATAGTTCCGAGCCAACATGGGTTTATAAAGGGCAAGTCAACATCAACTGCAATGTTTGACTTTGTTGAAAAATATTACAATCCTTTGAATGTAAAAGCCATATTGTAAATGTTTATTTTGATCTATCTAAAGCATTTGACTGTGTGGACCACGAATCCTATTAATTAAATTATATTGTAATGGGATAAGAGGTAAAGCCCATGACTGGGCAAAATCTTATCTGAATAACAGATTGCAATATGTTGAAATAGAAGGTAAGGAGAATAACGCCTATAATAAGTTTTGCTCTGAATTTTCAGTGGGTAATATAGGAGTTCCTCAAGGTAGTATACTGGGCCCTCTACTATTCATATTATATATTAATGATTTGGCAAAAAAATAGACTTCAATCAAGATTGGTTTTGTATGCAGATGACTGTACTCTTCAGACATCTTCTTCTAATGAGAATGATCTGGAGATTGAAACACAGGATGCGATAGATTGTATGATAGAGTGGTTCAATGTCAATAAATTATCAGTAAACCTTGCTAAAACAAATATAATGTCATTTCATACAAAATCCAATAAGTGTCTGTCTTTAAAGGTCAATAGTAACGGAAACGCGTTGCATTTTGTTAATCAAGCGAAATTCTTGGGTTTAGACATAGATCAGAAGTTGAACGGGAAAATACATGTGAATAGTGTTTGTTCTAAGTTGAGGAGTGCTTGTTTTGCTTTGAACATGGCTAGAAGTATGTTTGATTTGCAAACACTTAAAGCTATATATTATGCTCATGCTTATTCACACATGAGGTTCAATGTGGTATTGTGGGGGAACTGTTCAGCTGAATCGGAACTTCGCATAGTGCGGCTTCAAAAGTGGATGGTGCGGACAATGCTTCACCGAGGAAGAATGTTTTCCTGCAAGAAGGCTTTTGCCGAGCTGCAGATTTTGACTTTCCCATCCATATATATTTATGAAGTTTGTAAATACTTAAGAGAAAATGAGCAATCTTTTATTATTCATGATAGGGTACATAATTACTCTACCCGAAATAGAAATAAGTTTGTCAAGATGTCCCATAGACTTGTGATGTTTGAAAAAAGTCCTAAATATGCGGGTGCAGTTCTCTATAATAGTTTGACCCAACATATCGGATCAATACATAAATTAAACAAATTTAAAATTGTATTAAATTGTATTTTAATTGAGAAGGCATTTTATTCAATTGATGAATTTATGAGGGGGTACTAAGGTTTGTGTTTGCCATTCTTAACCATTGTATAGTTACATTTATTATTATTACTCCTATTGCATGTTGTTATTGTGTTTTAATATTGAATGTTGTTGTTATGGAATTTAATATTTTGTGTCATTGTTGTTCGATTTTGTATTAATTTTTATTGTATTAATGACGTGTCTATGCAATATTGTATTGTGAAACGACTGAAATAAATTGAATTGAATTTTCACTTATTATTTCATGGTAAACGTACGTCAGTGCTTGACATGTCCTCGAAAGATTGTCGAAATCGGTAAACGTATTTAGTAAAATCCTACATATCAAACTATAATGTTTATTGACTTTCATTCACTGAATACATAATTTAATCGAGTACACGACATACAGCGATTTCATAAAGGCAACAATTCCTTCCCCAAGACACGTACTGCAGTGGGTGCCTGTAACGGCCTTGAACGAGCTTACTGGTCAATAATTCCATCAGAGAAAATACAATGTAACGGTACGAATAAAGCGTCATTGTTTCCCGTAAGAGCATGTGACACAGTGTAAGTTGATATGCTGTGGGAGGTTATGGTGTGCGGGATTCAGTCACGCTCAGATGGTCGGTTACGTAAAACAGCTGACTGCGATGTTAGGAGTACGATAGCTATAAAGAGGAGTTGTTGAACGGCTGCAACCTGGGTTTATAATAAACTAGCTGTCGTACTTGACTTATCCTGTGGTAGAAATAAGGTTGGATTCATAATTTTTTCGAAGAAAACTTAAATGAAAATAAAATGTTTTTATTTAAAAAAATCTTCATGAAATTTTTGTAAATGCAATAGTCAGTTTTAATGAACAATATAGTTGACCTAGATGAGAACCCTGCGTGCTTCACATGCCAATCTCCGTGCTCATACAGTTTAGTACATTAACTTGAACTTTATTACAATAGAGCCAACAATTGTAGACATTATCCCTTCCCCTTACTAATTACATCTTGAAATTATATCTAAATTATTTTTTATTTAGGTCGCATATTACGTTTTTAGAAAACTTAATGTGAGTCCATGTAGAGTTATTTTCAAAATGTTTTCCTCTTGTCATATTTATTTTACACGGTCAGAAAAAGGTTTAAAGAGTAGAAATTTGGTTTTGATCGAAAGTTAAATTTTTGGTAACGTATTTTACAGGACCCATATCAACACATTTTGCACTATTGGAATTCGTTTCTGGAGAATATTAAAAGTTAATTTGGTAAAAGATCCGACTTTGAAACACTACGTTAGCCGGACAATTAAGGAAATTATTCAGGATTTTTGCGTTTTAAGTGAAAATTACTAGAAAATTTGCTCATTATAAAATTATTTTGGAATATACTTAAATAGTGCAAATTTAAACAGATTATTAAATACTCTTATATTTAAACGGAATTGACGGTACTTTGATCTGGGTTGAGTGGTGAGGGTAGAGGTGAACTAGATCCTGACTGTAAATTACAGAAATTTGGATAAAATAGAGGGATTAATCTTAAATAAAAGAGCTGATTTATATTTAAACACATAACTTAGTTTTACCTGAAACTTACTAATAGTTTTTAAGTAAAAAAAAAAAAAACTTTATTAAAGGATTACTTATTTAACTACTATGAACAAATCAAAAGATAAAGGAATTAACTTTTGACTGCTGTTGCTTACTCAGAGTTAACAAATGATGAATACTGCTCACTCTAATATTAAAAACGCACTTTTAAAACAGACTATGTTATCCAAGCAGCAATGCTGAACACAATTGAGAGTTCCATACCTATGGGCAGAGGAGGACCCGGCCCCCCTAGCTCTCAAACAAAGGTTAATATGTATATAATTAACTATAGTCAGGTATATTTCTTTAAAGAGATTAGCACTAAAATATATTTTAAATGTTATGTGACGTTTGATTTTACATGTACTTATTTTATTTTTTACAAGAGCTCAAGCATGAGCTGCAATTCATTGTATATTGAAAATACTCCCAATACGGGGGTTGGCGTGTGAAGCACGCAATGCATTGTGTATTGATAATACTCCCAAAATGCGGGTTGGCCTGCGAAGCACGCAATGCATTGAGTATTCAAAATACTCCCAATACGTGGGTTGGCGTGTTGAAAATATCATTTGGCCGCCCATGGTTCCGTAACAAAAGAGTATGAAAGATCAGCTAACATATGATGTTTTATTATACTTTAATCTACTGTAGCCATTTGTCGTCGAACCTCCTAGTAGAGCGAAGAGATGTCGTCTGGCAGGTGAGCTTATGTCTACTGTCCATCTTGAACGACCACATACGTTATAGCCATCTTGATACGTCGTCATAGATGAGCTTGCAGGTAGTCATGTCGGGTGGTCTGATGAAAACGGACGACAGCTGTAGATCTCTCCATTTTTAAAAATTGGTTCTTCAGTGGCTAGACACTCCCTCCGTTTGTCGCTGCTACTGTCAAGGACGTTCTTGGTCGCGTTGTTGATGGTGACTTATCCAGTTTTGGGCTGCTCTAAGTGTGACAGGTGCATCGGTTGTTTAGATGCTGCTCGTTGTTTTGCAAGGTTATCAACGTTTTCATTGCCTGGGATGTCCAGCATTGCTTCTCCTGGCAACAAGGTAAATTTGGTTGATTTATTGTAACATTAGATATCAAGTAAACACTTTTATAACACCACTAGTTTCGTCCAAACGTAAATTTCCCCACTGAAATAGAAAAGAAATTTGTTATTTTTAAACATTTTGGTTGAATTTTTATATTGTTATTATACGAAATACAGTTATTTTAATAATATACAATACATATTTTTTAGTACTGATATATGAAAAGTTGTCACAAAGTCGGGAGTCGCCGTAGTACATTTTTGATGTGTTCACGTTCTTATTAAAAACTGTGGAAAATAGTTACAAGTATTAAGATTAATTTCAATAACGACAAGTTCTACTAGATTATATACTAAACTAGTCCTAAAACTGCGGATTACACAGTATATATATTGTGATAGCAGTAAACAAAAGTTGGTATGTTATTTACTGATAAATACATTGGCTTATTTGACCTAAATGTATAAACGTTTTGATCATCGCTTGACACCCTTATCAATATTGAGACGTTTTTCTGTTACATGCTAAAATGTTCGTCAAAATGTATTCAGGTTCTTAGTGAACTCAAGTGAATAATTAAATCATTTCGTTCCGACCTTACAAAAATTCTTTTCTGATTCACGATTTTTTTAAGTGAGAAAGAATCGGTATTAGTAATTTTATTATTAGTTATTCGGACATTTACCATCATTTGTGTTAAAAAAAATCAACACAAAACGTTTAGGGAATATAAATAAACTCCCGTTATCAAAAATTCCCTTACGTGACTAACATAAGGGAACATAAACCTAGAGAGGCCTATGTAAAGACAAGTAAAGCTAAAATATACCACTACCTTAACCATGTTCAAAGTACATACCAGAGCTGAAACTGAGACGTCAAAAAACACAATAGTACAGAGAAAAGCACAACCACACACCTGAAAGCAAACCACGTGTTTACAGACCGGAGTCAGACAAACAACTGCAGTTACGGATTAGCAAACGTATAAATAAATTTATATATAAAATGTATTTATAAATTATTAGCTACGACCAATAAACAAAAATCCCGTGTCCCGCAAGTTTGTTAACCCATAACTTCCGAACGAACATAGCAATTACAAACATCCATAAGTACATTTCACTTTATTGCATACAATTTTGGTATATATTTAACGGTTAAACCAGCTTTACAGTAAATTAAAACACAGAAGATATTGTGAAAGTGTTAGCCTAAGCTATTGATCCAAATCAGTTGTTTTATTTATAATTTCCTCATGTCAAGTCCGTCCTAAAAACCCCTAATTTTGTCAATAATTTTTACATTTTTAAATAGGAACCCTAAATATTACACGGATAAAAAGTAGCCTAGATTATTCTCTGAAAAGTCCTCTATATGCAAATGAAAGTTTCGTCAAAATTAGTTCAACCGTTCCGGAGATTAGCCCGTACATACAAACAGACAGACAAACAATTTAAAAATCCATGTTTAGGTTTTGGTAAAGTGTGAATAATCATATGAAAAATTTATTTATTTCGAAATAACAGACAGCCACTTCAATTTTGTTTAAGTATACTAGTGGACCGGGCAATGCTTCGCTACTGCTTGATTTACCTAACCTAAAATTATATTCAGTTTTTGATCCAAATCAGTTGTTGATCAAAATCAGCTGTTGATCAAAATCAGCTGTTTTAAGCTTTTCATACGAACAGCTGTTTTTTGTGCCCCTGATAAAATCAAAAGAAATCTTTCTTCTTCTTCCTTAAGTGACCTTCCATAAAATTAACATGGCAACTTTGAGGGCCACTGGGGCGAAGCCCTTAACATACATTGACCTCATTTTAAGGGAAGCACAACTTCAGAGTGAGCTCTGTAAAATGACACCAAAAACATCAAAATCGGTTAAAAACTCTAGGAGGAGTTCTACTCACAAAATAACCCCTAGCAAATTAATTATGTATAGATAGATAGATGTATGGATTAGTGCACTTTGCGTTGTTTCAGCTGATATTTAAGTATATGTATGGATAAGTGCAATTTGCTTTGTTTCAGCTGATAATCACATCAACCTATATAGTATTATATTTAAATTTCAACAAGAAACTAAACTTTGTTCACACCTCGGCCAGAGTTAGATAGCATCGACGAACATAACCCAAGTCACGTTCGTATTATTGACGTAACGTAGGAACAGCTGGAGAGCCGCGGGATATCACTCGTCTTTGTGCATCGCTTGCTATCAGCTGATCTCGTTGTAAGAACGGACTTTAACAGAGTTATGCAAACATGATTAGCACCACTCGCTAAGAGAAGTGACGCTGGACTGACGTTTAGTGGTCACGATCAGCTGATGAGTGTTGGCGTTGCAGTCGGTCGGTCTGACAATGATATATCAATAGTTACTGGGAAGAAAGTTATTATGACCTTTCGCTATGTTATAACATGCTATATTTCAAAAGTTAAAGTTTATTTAAAATAAAACAATCCAATGAAACGAGTGTCGGTAGAAAATTGTATACAGAATGATTCAGAACTATATTGTATAATCACATAACATTACACATAACATAGCTATTATCATTCATTAAATTGTTTTATCAGTTAAACCATCCGATAAGGAATCAAAAGGGCTACCGAGAAGGTGTCTTGTTAAAATGTATGGTTTTTGAGTAATTTAGGTTTGACATTTTCAAACAGCCGCCATTTTGAAACGCATGATTGGATATAATCGCTTATTTTTCTTGAGATATGTCATTGTTAGGTTAAACCTCATGCCTAGTTTGAACTCAATCAGTTATACATTTCTCTATATTAAGGACCACTAAAGAATACCGGTGCGTAGTGGCCAATAGGATGAGCGCGCAGCGTTGCCATATCTACTATTGCGCGTTTACAGTTTAGTTGATAGCATGGACAAGCATTGCCCATGCTGTTCAAACGGAGATCTTACGCTAGTAGCCAGCATAAAAACATCACAACCTCGTAAAACTCATTTAAACTAGTTATTAGGAATATGTAATGGGGTTTACTTAAACATGAGGTACGTTACTGAAATGAAGAAATTTGGGTCTTGAATTAAACACTGAGATAAGTATATTCATAATTCAATGTGGTAGTGAATAGGAGCCGATGTAGTTAGGTCAGGTAGTAGCACGGCAAGCCTCCATAAGGCCAATGCTATCGACTAAACTGTAAACGTGCAATAGTCTCGAATACTCCTGGTATTTACCGCTCTCAAGGGTTGAGCGCACAGTTTAAAGAATTAGTACCAGGAGACCGAGCTAAAGCTCGATTATAAGCAGGGCCTAGTTCGCTCACGTCAATAACTAATTGCAAATTTCCGTGAACATCGTTTAGGTTAGGCCTATAACATTAAACAACTAAATAAAGGGTATGTTTATTTAGCAGAAGTATTCGTTGCCATGGTAACTATAAATAGATACAACATTAGGCTTACCTCTAATAAAATACAGTTTAAAAGAAAACAGATGATTATTGTAATGACATTGAAAACATTTGCATCAGCTGTGCTTTGTATTGTTTAAAATGGACAAATTTCACTTTTTAATTTAATAAAAAGACGTAGAAAACGAATTTTCCCAGACTGATGACCATTTCCAATCGATTTATCGTGGTCAAAAGCCCCATATAAAATCAAAAAATCAAAAATCCTTAGACGGAGATTCCAGATCCATTTAGCAGACAGACAATTATCTCTCGCTTTAGAAGATAAGATAAATGCGTTGAGTCAGCCGCGTTCAGTTAGAAGCGTGGGAAGAACGTGACAACGTCGCACTAAGGCGATTGGAGCGTTCAAGGTCTCGGTGTACAGAAGCCCGTACCTCAACGATATTCTTTCGTGGTCTTTACTTTAGATATGAATTATTTTGTACAAATAACAAAATGGCGGATATATGGAAAACGAAGCGTTTTCGGGTCTATGATTACATTAACTTTTTTTTTATATTTAGCTATAGAATGAGCTACCAAGAGATTGCAGCTTAGTTCTGAAACACCATGAATATAGCAGTAAACTAATTTAGTTTAAACAAATATTATTTACTTTCTCTGGGGTCCTCTACCCTAAAAATAAAAACAAATCGCATAAAGAACCACTCATTTACATGTCTGATTTTATCCATGACTGATAAATGTATCATACTTAATTCGGTATATTTATGATCCACTTAAACCGGAATACATTATAATAATAAGAACTCGACAAATATTTTACCATACAATTTGGGAGATGAAAAGAAGTTTTGCATTATAATATTTGTCGTTTTAAAATGCTTTAATTTCATAAATCAATTATTTGTTTAAGAATTTTACAAGTCGGTCCCTCACCTTAATTCAATAACGTGTAACATAAATTGTGATTGATTACAAATCGTATCTAGCAACTTTGACACACCAAACTCTCACTGGGCTCAAAGTCAGTCTTGATGAGGATCTTACTGAATAACAAATTAATTAATAATATAATATGTAAAGTTAATAAATTACCACATAAAGTTTCAAACCAAGTTAGCCATACTAGGCCTTGCGAAAGTGGGTATAATTAACATGGGAAATCTACAATTCGGCAAGCAATTAACCAAAATACCCCCCCCCCCCCCCAGTATTGGCAGACCAGGATGGTTAATTGGTTAACCACAATTATATACATTAAACCAGTAAATAAGAAATCTCAGGACCTGTGAAATGCAGGGTTCCTGTCCGTATCAAGAATCAGGGTCGACCAACGGCTTGGTTTTAGTGATCAGCTGGTGATCTTATAGTCTGGGTGGGTACCTTCGAATTTCTACACACTGATGACGCAAGAACCCGAATGGATCTAGGATCTAAATCCAGTAAAGGCTCTGTTCCAGTAAAAGAAAAAGCAACCGGCGCTTCGCCCTATAGCCGTATCTAGAGAGTGCAATTTCTTTCAGCCGAGCGCTTTGACATTGCCTCATTTAAAACCATTTTGTAAATCCATCTTTTGTAATTGAGTGATGAAAACTGAATATTCTTTATAAAATTGTGGATTCGGCTTGCGATTCACTTTTTATTGTGAACGGGAAAAAGTTCAAACTCGGTTTAAAAAAAATATCAATTACGTGACAAATGAACGGATTTAGAAAAATATGAGATGCGAACAGGAGGCGTATTGTGTAGGTTAAAATGAGACCTTGCAAACAATTTGATTGGATAAAAATCCAAGATGGCTGCCACTGCAGCAGACCCTAACGGTTTGAGTTCGTGCATACAGTATATGTACAAGCTACTCGAGTCATCACATTTTTGTGATAATAATATCTCTAATTTCTGGTATTTGGGGAAATGTTACTAAAAACTACATTATCACATTATTCTTTATTTGCTAAAAGGTAGCGAATCCAAAATTTTCTGAAAAATAATATAATATCTTTTTTATGATACAGGGAATAATAATAATAATAATAATAATAATAAAGGTGTGTTGGGAGCAGCTTACGTTTTTACCGTCTCCATCTCTCAATCTAGGTATAATTTCTTCCATTCGTGATTATTTACACTTTTAATTTACTGCATAGAGTATATGGCATGTTGAACTTATGCATTATGGTTCACTTGGAACTTGGATCAACGTCTCCGCGTATAATCCTTGAATTCCTTCTCGAACAAGACATCCTGCCACCCGGTACCACAGTTGTTCTTGCACCTACAGCCACAAAACTGAGGAACGGTGACTGTGTACGTGAGATGACAATATGTAAACAAGGATGAACACTCTGGATGAATTCACTCTCATCCTACTTTACTTTTTCAGGATCTGACATTTGCCGTAACGTTTATTTGTTTCCGGTCGACATTCGTCACACCGTATTTCCACGTTGCCAAGCCATGCGGCTGAAATCTTTCTCGGTTGTTTTATTTACGCACGACTCCTTTATTTAAATTTAGGTCGCGAGACTGTTGGTTTCTTTGTTTACATTCTCTTTACCTTTCTGTTCCAGCCCAGACGTAGTTCTGGGCAAGTAAACTGTAGAATTTCATTGAACAATATAATACAATTTAGTAAATATAAATTAAGTACTTCCTCTTTGGTTCGTTTGCTGTTTTATTAGTATGTGCACAATAAATTCAATTAGTACTTGAATATCGTAATATTTCTATTTACATCTAAATACCATTATTATAAAAAAGAAAACATACAATACCTTATTGTGCCTATCTACAGAAATAACAATTAAAATAAATAGCATTACAATGTAGATCCATAATTTGTAGTTCTACCCAATCAAAAAAACAAACACCTAAACTCCTCGTACATTGTAGACAATAAAAGTAGACACTTTTTAATCACAGTAAGACATTATTTTGCTTTTATGAAATCACTAGCTGACCCGGCAATGCTTCGCTATTGCATAAATTATTTTGGTGAAATAAATGCGACAAATGATGGTAATTTTGTGTCATAAGGATAAGAATCGTAGGTTCTAAACCATGTCATTTATACCACTTCATTTACATGTCGTCATAGGACCTAGTTCAACTGTATTGTCTTTGTGATAATCGGTGTTGCAGTTGTAGTGAAACCCTGACATTGATTTTTCAGACCATGGAAGCACCTTCATGTGACATCTTTTAGAACTGTATTTTTGAACGGCAGCCATTTTGATATGGGGATTTTGTTGACTGTACTTTTTGGTAGCCTCTCGATGCACTTTTTGGAAGGATTTTTTGCATTGTATCTTTTGACAGACTCCCTATGTGCTTTAGCACGATTACTATTAGAAAAACGTTTTCGCCGTTTTTTTCCACGTTTCTGGGTGGTTTGAACAATGGAACAATGATCTGACTCAACAGTATCAGATGATAAAAACGGTTCTGTCGACGGACACTGAGAGTTTTGGAGATCATTGTCTGAAAGCTGCCCAATTTAACCAATATTATCTTCCGCAATATAAGAGGGAACGGGAGTATCTGGAATCGAAGGGTTTAGAGGAATGAGAACATCAAAATGATAAGCCCAACTGATGCACTAGTGCCTTGCGGTCAGTGAGTAGGAAAGTGAAGGTGAGGGAGGGGCGGAAGGGGCAAGGTACAGTTATTTGTGCCAGGTTTCTTGTTTTACATTTTAAGGCTATATAGATTTTAAGAAATCGTAATCAGTCTGTAGGCAACAAAATAAAAAATTCAGTTTACCAATATTTTTACCCTAGAGAAATAGTGATTTAGTAACTGCCCCCACCAAACCCAATAAAATGTCGAATTTTTTAAAAAACTTACTTAGTTAGCACCTATTGATCTAGAGGAAGCTACATACCAAATTTCGTTCCAATTTGTTCAGTACTTTTTCAGAAATATTGATTTAGTAACTTTGACCCCACAAACCCCTCTAAAATTTTAAATTTTCCCAAACCTTTCTTAGTTACCACCTATGGCCCTATAAGAAGCTACATACCAAATTTCGTTCCAATACGTTTGGTAGTTTTGGAGAAATCGTGATTTGGTAACTTTAACCCCCTCCCCAACCCCCCCTAAGATTTCAATCGATTTTTTTTAAACCCTTTATAGTGAGCACCTGTGGCCCTAGAGGAAGCTACATACCAAATTTCGTTCCAATCCATTCAGTAGTTTTTGAGATTTCGTTATGAGTCAGTGAGTGAGTGGTATTTGGCTTATATTAATACGTGAACATCGAAAATTGTAGTACCTTTTTTTAGTGTTTATTGTAAAAGTAGAGGAATGCAGCTTATATCATTCGAAAGGTACTGTGCTTTAGATGTGGAGAAAAACAAAATCATGTGTAGTATTGCGGTTAAGATAATTAAAATAAAATAAACTAGGCCTAACTTAAAATAAGCTGGTTACCCAAATCAGCTGTTTTATCTGTTATTTTATGCAGTCGTGTTTGCTCTGGCAACAATGAATAATATAAAAATGTGTTTTTATAGGTCATAACTTTATATTTTTCATTGGCTGATTTCACACTTACCGACACTAAACCGACACGACATCGACACGACACCAACCCGATACAGCAATAGTACCGATATCGACACGATATCGGCAGACGTCTTTCGCATTCACCGACTCGACGCCGATACCGACACGACCAATTGTACAAACTATCGTGTAGATTGACTCAAAAAAATACATACCGGTAGGACAAACAAGGATGTTCAAAAAAACGTTTAAGGAACATAATCCGTCTGCCAACAAATTACATAGCTAATAAAAAAGTAAATGTGTGCTGTCGTGGAACCCACTTCAGGAACGAAGTTCATCAGGCCTTTTCTTCAATTCTTTTACCAGCCTTAGGCCTAACCTTGCATAAATACTGATAAAATTTATGGGCCTATAAAAATTATTTTCCGATATCTTTATTCGATGAAAAAATTTTTGTTCATGTCTTCAGTAAAAAAAACAAACTGGGCTTAATTTCCACAAGTTTAATTAATGTCACAACTTCATATTTAAAATAAGACATATTTATTATTTATCTAACAGAAAAAAATATTTAACGAGGCCAAATTATTATTGATTGATTACCATAGCAACATGTAAACAAACTGAGACGGTATCGTACCGATAAAGAAGGGAGACCTGCAGCTCGCCGACATGTCGACGCCTGTACCGACACGACACCGATATGTCGGTGAGTGTGAAAGCTACTCTTAAGTTTAAGTTAGTTTTCATGACTGACAACATCGTGCCGATATCGTATCGGTGCCGTGTCGGTGTCGTATCGGTAAGTGTGAAATCAGCACAAGTGATTTTGCAATACAAAACACTCCAACCAATTAAATGAGCACAATTTGATCACGTTCAAGACTATATGAGCTAAGAACCCCTTAACTTTCCTGCACGGAAAAATATTACAAGAAAGGTAAGGGAACAAATACTTACCGTTGTTTTCATTTCTTTCAAATTGAAATATCACTTATAGACCACTGACGGTAGAAAAAAAAAAGAAAAAAAGCAAACATCGGATAAATTTACATGTTTCTGATTGTCTGGTACCTACCAGTAGTGTAAAACTAAGTTTGCAGCTTCGAAAGACTCCTGCTAACTTCGTGGTGCTCGAAAAACCTCGAAATTTTCCCACTGATTTAATTTTTTGGCCCGAAACTCCTAAAAGGGTGCTTCCTACGGAAAAAGTCACTCCATCCATTTTTGAAGCTGAGAAAATTTCCTATAATTTGAGCCCAACTCCATTTTTTAGGTCCAATAAATTCCAAAATACAGAACCTCAAAAATTGGATTTGTTTTTCAAAAAGTGCAAAATTTCAGTTTTTGTCGTCTGTCGGGCTAAATATTGACTGTAATACTCATTCTACAAGAACATTTATTTGAAATAAAGTTGTAGAGAAAATAGTTAGATTTCATTTAAGCCTAGAACGAAGTCTGTAGGCCAAACATTTATCTATATATCTTAGAAAAGCAAAAATGGGTTAAATCGGGGGAGGCACACATCGGAGCCTGAGTAAATACAACATTTAGTTGCCATGGATGTTCATAGTTATTACACATATTTGTAGTAAAAAAAAAAAAACATATGTACGTACAAATACAATATAAAAATAAACTAACGTAATAATAATAATAATTAATAAGAAACTAAAACAAACTAAAATAAATAACGTTAAGTTATGTGTAATAATTGGTTTGTTCAACCCGGCATCCTATACCAATACAGTAAACACAGCAATATTGTATGTACATAATATGCTGTTATTTTCTTTAACTTGGCTATTATCATTCATCCGACTGTTTTGAAAGTTACACAAACCGATAGGGAATCAAAAGGTCTACCAAGTCTACAACAATAAAAACCTAACCTAAAAGTTATAAATAGAAATAATTGCTTCAAAGTTTGAAATCAGTTGTTAATGGCAATATTGGAGCAAACAACGGTTTTATCTGTTATTTTATTCAATTGGTTGATATGGTAATAAATGTAAATTCATGTGTTGGTTCACCAGTCTAGGCCTAACCTAAGATTTTTCCGACTAAATTTAGAAATATTGAAATAAAAAATGTTTTTATCAAAATGAATTACATCCTATGTTACTCAGGGATAGTATAGCTGTTTATTAGTAAAACTATTTTTTCAATTGGTTTAGCAGTTCCAGAGATTACCCCCTACATATAAACAAACAAACAAATTTTATCACGATATCTTCTCAAACAAAAACTAGACTATTAATTTTAAACAATCTACAGTTGTTGAAACTATTCTTCGAAACAACGCCGTTCGAATATCTGCAGTGAAACAGTTTATAAAATTGCCTTAACTATTTCTCAACAATAACTGTTAAATCAAGTGAAACTTAACACATTATTAAACGCAATAAATAATTCATTATGTGAATAAATTATAGTTATATATGCAAGCCAAGACAGAACAGTCGTACAGAACAAAATATTCAAGAACTATATCGGCCTAAAGGTTATACTTATATATAGCTGTTACCCAATCGAATAAAATATATCGTCAGAACAAAAGAAACTAAAATCTAAATTACAAATATCGATTGTAATCGGTATCTATCGCTGTAGGATCCAGACCCGGACTTTGTCGAAGTAGCCTTGATATTATTTCGTTTCCGAACGGTCACGATCTGTGCCTTTGTTGGTTTCCCGCCAATTAGAAATTGTAATTAAAATTATCTCGCCTATGTGTGTTTAGTGAAATTCGTTGGTTGAAATAAAGCATGCGTATGTTTGTCTTTGTTATTAGTCTTTTTTCTCCGTCTATCGGTATTTAATCACATACCACTGAACCGATTTGTTGCGAACGTTTGCACGAATTTAGAAATATATTAAATAATTTAACACTACATTACATTTTAGCTATATATTTTATTAAAAGGAAAAACACTTTAAAAACTAAATTTAAATATTGGCTTGTATTTCTCAAAAATTGTGGTGATTTCACAAGCGTTGTTTTATCTTTTTAAGGCGTTGTTGTAGATACATTTTAAAGAGAGGTCCTTTCAGTAAACCCAAAAATGTATTTGATATCATCATTTGTTTGACGCATAAATAAAAAAATATTCTCCGCTTATTAAATGTTTAAAAAGTGTATTTAAATTTTTCAATTTTCTGAATTTAATCTATACTAATATTATAAAGAGGTAAAATATGTTTGTTTGTATATAGGGGGTAATCTCTGGAACTACTAAACCGATTGAAAAAATAGTTTTACTACTAAAAAGCTACACTATTTCTGAGTTACATAGGCTATAATTAATTTTGACAAAAACCTTTTTTATTTCAATATTTGTAAATTATTTAAATTTAGTCGCAAAAAAATCTTAGGTTAGGCCTAGACTGGTGAACCAACACATGTATTTACATTTATTACCATAACAACCAATTAAATAAAATAACAGATAAAACGGCTGTTTGCTCCAATATTTCCATTAATAGCTGATTTAAAACTTTAAAGCAAAATTATTTGTATTTTAAACTTTTAGGTTAGGTTTTTATTAAAGTGTAGACCTGAGCCTTGCTGGTTCTTTTAACTTTTATTATAACTGCTGTTATAAAATATACGAAATAATTTGATTTGAACATTTAACATTGTTTACCACCTTAGATTTGGGTTTAGTATTAATCCTACCACCTTTATTATAAAGAAAACATAACATGAGCATGTTTATAGAAGGTTGCAACTTTGTTGGCGTGTGGAGCACGCAGGGGATTCCCCTAGTATTCTATAAAAAAAATCAAATTAGCACGTAGTGATACCCTACTTAGTCAATAAAATCTGATTTACATTTTATTTACCTAACCCCATGTATTAAACCTCCCTATCCCAGAAGTAATTTACTGATCTACTTTACATATCTAATGATTTAAAGAGTCCATACGTTACGATTATATCACGCTTGAAACAGCTGCTTGTTTGAAACGCTTAGATCAGCTGATAGTTTGTTACTCCAGATTAGTTTCATTACTGAACAAAATTTTATTGTTTAAACTAGTGGACATGGCAATGCTTCGCTATTGCTTGATTTACGTAACCTATAATTATATTCAGTTTTTGATCCAAATCAGTTGTTGATCAAAATCAGCTGTTCATCAAAATCAGCTGTTTTAAGCTTTTCATACGAACAGCTGTTTTTTGTGCCCCTGATAAAATTAAAAGAAATCTTTCTTCTTCTTCCTTAAGATTGACCTTCCATAAGATTAACATGGCAACTTTGAGGGCCACTGGGGCGAAGCCCTTAACATACATTGAGCTCATTTTAAGGGAAGCACAACTTCAGAGTGAGCTCTGTAAAATGACACCAAAATCATCAAAATCGGTTAAAAACTCTAGGAGGAGTTCTACTCACAAAATAACCCCTAGCAAATTAATTATGTAATAGATAGATAACATTTTATTGTTTAAATAACACTGATTCACAGACTAACATAAACTTCTGAATTATATTAACAAAAGGAAATTTGTTCTGTCCATATTATAAAAATGAGTATAAGTCTACTCACACTATATTATCGAATGCATACTTTGGGAAATGCAAAAACTGTGTATTTAACATTTACTTATACCAAGTAAAACTCTGTTTCAGTTGCTAATTTTAATGTTCGATTAATAATATTTTACTGCAATGTTTGGTAAAATAATATATTGGTTAAAATGTAATATTTTATGTTGTTCTTCCTCAAAATTATCTTTTAATATTAGGAATATGTTCAGTTGTTTTTGTTTAATTGTTAGCGAATTTCCATAGGAAAAATGATCTATTGCAGCGGCCCTTATGGTAAGACCCAAGGTCGGGAGTAGCAAAAGAGCATCGATCATGGTCCCCAGAACACGTTTTGGGGTGTCATTAAAAATCATATATATATATAGGCCTACGTACAAATGTGTTCGCACTCTAGCGGCCGCAATTAAGGGTCTGCTCCAGTAAAAATAAAATGGATTTTTATCCCATAAGAGCAATGTTAAATTTCAAAGCATTTATTTCGTTTACTTTTAATCATAAAATTGTTTGCAAAGGTCTCATTTTAAGCACAGTCACAATACGCATCCGTCTTGAAATTTACATTTTTTTAAATTTCTTTCATTTGTCAAGTAACTGACATTTAGTAAGTACAAAGTTTGAATTTTTTCCTAACACAATAAAAATTAATAATGAAAAATAATTTGCAAGCCGGATCCGAAATTTTATAAAGAATATTCAGTTTTTTTTCAACACTCAATTACAAAAGATAGACTTATAAAATGGTTTGAAATGAGGCAATGTCAAAGCGTTCAGCTGCAAGAAATAGCACTGTTTAGACAGGGATACAGTGATACCGGAAGTGCGTTTCCTGTTGCTTTCTCGTTTACTGGGGCAGACCCTTAAGTCCGATTTGGTCCAAATTTGGAACACATGTTGGTCGTCTATGTCGCTCGGACGAGTTCGTTGGCCAAAAGAATCCAACAGACGGAAGTACTTTTTTTGACCGGAAGTAACTATTTTTTGAGATTTTTTCAACGAGAATAAATGATTTTTAGAGTTTTTCTACAAATATAGATGTAGAATGTTATTCTGCGCATTTTGTTTGTTTTACGCGACCTTATAGCTCGCTTGGTTCCCGTAAAGAATCGATCAATACGTAAAATACCATAAAAGTACCCGGTTAAAATCCATGTGGTGGATTTTACCGTGGGGTTGGCGTGCGAAACACGCAATTGATTGTGTATTGAAGGTATTTCCAATATGCGGAATGGCGTGTGAAGCACGCAATGCTTTGTGGATTGAAGATACTCCCAATATGCGGAATTGCGTGCGAAGCATTTTGCAGCTATTCAGCACCGTCGTGAATAGTGCTATTCCCAAATTGTTGGTTGAAAATCTGAAACATAAGCATATAAAATTAATTTTGGAAATTTGCTACACTCACGTCAGCGGTTTAGCTGCGTGGTCGAATTATTTATTTATAGCTTTTAATTGTTGAGCTTTCTTCATCTCCCGCTAGTCAATTCTTATATAAAATCTTCATTTCATTGATAAAGTTTTTCCAAATGTCAGTTCAACAAGTTCCTTGAACAGTATTCATTTACCAATGTTGCTAAGATTTGATATTGTCACAGCGTTTTTCATTGTTTTCCTAAACTGTTTTATATACGGTATAGATTAAAAATGATGCACGAAGGTCAATCTAATTGCA
>JAGFPH010001377.1:206641-222435 GCA_018207615.1 Philaenus spumarius
AATTAAACTCTAAACTATACAATTGATTAACAATGATATTTATTAAAATGTTGTTGAACCTTATATTAAACTCTAAACTGGACTAGTTAATAAAGTGTTTTTAAACCTTAAATTAATCTCTAAACTATACAATTGATTAATAATGATATTTATTAAAGTGTTGTTAAACCTTATATTAAAATCTAAACTGGACTAGTTAATAAAGTGTTTTTAAACCTTAAATTAAACTCTAAGCTATACAATTGATTAACAATATTAAACTCTAAACTGGACTAGTTATTATTAATTATGTTTAATAAAGTGTTTTTAAACCTTAAGTAAAACTCTAAATTATACAATTGATTAAAAATGCTATTTATTAAAGTGTTGTTAAACCTTAAATTAAACTGTAAATTAGGCTGTATATTACTAATGATATTTAATCAAGTTGTGTTAAGCATTGTAGTAAACTCTATAATAAACCATTTATTACTAATTGCATTAATAAAGTTATATGCACTGTATAAACAAAATTATTTGTCTATTTGAATATTTGTCGAACACAAATGCAATACAGTTGTCACTGTTTCTTATGTAACGACAAAATAAACAACAGTTCGAAAACAAGGAGTGGTCAAAATAAATAAATCGCTAATATAAGAGTGAAAGGTGATTGTTATTTGTGTTAGTCCATTTGTGGAGGGCTTGCACGTGGAGATTGTACGGATAAATGATTGAGAGTCAGTTGGTAAAACTGCCTGTTTTTACGTTATGTTGCATCACTGTCAAATACATTTTCGCTCTATTTAGGTTATGTAAGATTATTGTCCGATTGTAGGCCGACTTTCACGGAATACTCTGTAAGATCTAATTAAGAACAATGTTTTATTCTCGCGTGATTGTAGATTTAGCGTTAAACGTTATCTACAAATCCTTCTTTAGCTTGGAAATGCATTCACACGTACGGTGAAACAGTTTCACGCCTTTTGGTAAAATAGGCTTGATAAATTTTAATTGTGAATATATATGTGGCCTAGCCTTCGAGGTGACTTTTGTTGTTTCGTTTTATTTATGATTTTTGTTTGCGTTTGTTTTGTTATTTGTTTAGGCCAATGGCACGTCCACAATGATTAGACAATTTGTGGGCCGAATTACAATACATTTTTGAGAAACTTTCTCGGGTTTTGCGATATTAAATCGGAGCATTGAGTAGTTATTTTAATTTTATAAAAATATTTGCAAACTTTATTATGATTTATGTATGCGCCAATGACTTATCTTCAAATACTAACTTCTCCTAAAAAGTGTAACTTATTTTCCTCCTATTTCTTCAATGATTTTTTAAATTAGGGCCTATTAGTAAGTTTTGTCGGTTTCCCCATAAGTTACCCTTCAATGCCTCTTTAACTTTATGCAAATTTAATATTTTTTGAGCAACTAAACTATGCAGGCTGAATGTATAAACTAATCTGCCACAAGACAGCACAAATAAACGGTACCAGAAACTGGCACAAACTTCCTCACAAACATATTTAAATAATTATTAAGATTCACAGTGACTTCATAATTGTAGGTGGGGTAGGAAAGGTGATATTAAAGTAGGAGATTAACTAATAAATATTATTATTAGCTAGAGAGAAAACTATTCGATCGATTTCGAAAAAATTTGCACAAAATACGTCAATTAGGCCTGTATGGATGCACGAAAAAAGGTTTTGAATTCTTTGGAAAAACAACCCTCTTTATGGCAAAAAAACCCAGAAAAATCAGTTGTTATTATTATTATTAGCTGAACGAGAATTTTTAGAAAGTTGCGGTTTTTTTCATACGGTAGGATAAGCTACAAATAAGCAACATTTTATCAAAATCGTTAGAGCCGTTTTTTTATAAGAAATAATAACTGACGTTTTGGGGTTTTTTTTGCGAAAAAGGGGGTTGTTTTTCAAGAATTTTCAAAACCGTTTTCCGTGCATCTATACAGGCCTACTTAACATGTCTGGTGCAAATTTCTTTGAAATCGATAGAATAGTTTTCGCTCTAGCTTTGTATACGTACAGACAGACATTTGGTAAAAACCACTTTTTTGGACTCAGGGGGTCCCGAAACGGATATTTCCACAAAAATCTCAACGTCGATTTTTTGCGATTACTATATTTTCTCTATACTATAGTATAGTGAGAAAGTAAAAAAATGGCAACTCTTTAGAACGATGTTTGCATTCGTTGCCTGATATTATTGTAATGCAACTAAATATTATTTTTTGTACATAGTCAATGTTTTTTTTTAAGTCAATGTTATTATACATTTTTTTCTACTTAACTGTTGAGATTTTATACTGTATTTGTTGTTCAAATTTATTATTACTCCTGTTGTACCATATTATTTTTATTATTTTTGTATTTTAATATTGAATTGTGTCATTTTTGTTTCATGTTAATCACATGTATATAGTACTGAAATAAATTGAATTGCATTTTTTAAACTTTTTTTAAACACAAACACTATATGACGTGGTAAAATTTTTCTGTTTGAATAACTTGAACCATAAATGGCTTCGCTAGTACTAGTAGTACATGTATTTATATTTATACATTTCATATTACATGTAATGGTATTTATTCTTTGCCACAGAGACTAAATCAATAACTTCCAGTGAGATGTTTTACTATTTTTTTTTTATTAAATTCTAAAATAAATTGTTCTAAAAAATGTATGATGCTATACTACTGAGGAAAGTTTAAACTATTTACAATTTTTTGTAAAAATATATTCAGTATTTTTTTTCAGATTATGCTTAAGATATGTACAAATATTACCTCTTTATAATATCGGCATGGATGTTTTTCTTGTCATGTAGAGCTCTTCAATTTTGGGTTCTGTTTTGATTATAGAGTTTCAGAAATATCTAAACGTGTTAATATCTTTTTTGTAATAAAGATAGAAACAATTAATAAACGGTATTTTGTAGAAATCGATATTTTTTCTACAGAATGATTCAAAAGATGGTACTGTCATATACAGATATTCCGAAGGTTTAAAAGGATGGTTTCTCTATGATAAAATAGATCAAACAATAAAATGCGTCTATTAAAAAGAAGTAAATGCGTGCGGTCGTGGAATCCCCGTGGGGAACGAAGTTCATCTCGCGTTTTAGTTTAAGGCTCTTCAATTCTTTTACCAGCCTTAACAGCGACATACACACATAATTTTAATCTTTCAATTACCGTTCCTTAATAGTTTTATTTTTATACAAATATTTACTGTTTTTGTACTGTTAATGTTATTATAATAAAGGTGTAGAATTAATTATAAAATCAAAACTAATATGGTAAACACAGTTAAATGTAAATTCATTGTAAATACATTCAATAAACATAAAATGTTGGTTCATCAGTCTAGGCCTAACCTAAAATTATTGTGTTTATGTTTAATTTATTTTACCTATGCAAAATACATACAATAATTTTAGGTTAGGCCTATACTCAAAACTACTTTTCAGGCCTAACCTAAAATTATTATAGGTATGTTAAGGCAAGTAAAATAAATATACAAGTACATTAAATATACACACAAGAATTTTAGGTTAGGCTTAGACTGATGAACCAATATTTTATGTTTATTGAATATATTTCAGCGGTTGACTATAATATCTGCATTACGCCGGACGGAACCAGATATAAATTGATTAGCTGGCCCGATCCGGCTTTGCACGGATAGACAAATCAAAGTTAAATGTAAATTAACAAAAAACAAAAAATATCAATAAATATATAACACTGGGTATTTTTAGTCAATTTTGACCCACCAAACCCCCTAAAATTTCGAATTTTTTAAAACCCTTATTAACGAGCACCTATAGCCCTAGAGGAAGCTACATACCAAATTTCATTCCAATCCGTTTGGTAATTTTGGAGAGATCGTGATTTAGTAAATTTGACCTACCCAAACCCCCCTAAGATTTTGAATTTCTTTAAACCCTTTCTTAGTTAGAACCTATGACCCTAGAGGAAGCTACATACTAAATTTTATTCCAATCCGTTCAGTAGGTTTGAGAAATCGTGATCAGCGGGTCAGTGGATTTGGCTTTTATATATTATATACTAGCTGACCCGTACGGCGTTGCCCATGGTGGTTGGTATTTTCAGTCTTTTTAACGTAATTGTATTCTTTTTAAGTGTTCAGTCAGTGAGTGGTATTTGGCTTTTATATATATATAGATTATAGATCTTAAATAATAAAAGCACTATCGTCATAATAATAAAAGATCTGAAATTATGATTTTAATAAATTTGATCCCCCCCCAAATCCCTCCTAAAATTTCGAAATTTTTCATACCCTTTCTTATTGAGCACCTATGGCCCTAGAGGAAGCTACATACCAAATTTCATTCCAATCCGTTCGGTAGTTTTGAAGAAATCGTTTTTTAATTACTTTGATCCTCCAAACCCCCCCTAAAATTTCGAATTTTTTCAAATCCTTTCTTAGTGAGCACTATGGCCTTAGAGGAAGCCACATACCGAATTTCATTTCAATCCGTTTTCAGTAGTTTTTGAGAAATCGAGATGAGTGAGTGAGTGGTATTTTGCTTTTATATAAATATAGATATGAACCAAAACACATGTTTTTTGAATGCATTTACATTCGTTGCCATAGCAATCAATTTGATAACGCTTTTTCGTTACTCGTATTTTATATTTGTCTTTGCCACAGCAACCAATTAATAACCATTTTTTTCGTTACGCATTACATTTACTATTTGTTAATTCCTAACGCAACCCTCGTTAAGGAACTTCGTTAAAAAAACTTTTAGAAAAAGTTTCATATGTTTTAATGGTTTACAGTTTTAACAGCGAGATGCAACATAGTCTGATAAATATCATTAAGACATATTCATTAATATTTTTAAAATACAATATGCATATTTCCAGATAACTCAATAAATTCATAGTAATTAATTTTAGCATTAGTATTAAAATTCCAACAGGTATTGAAATCGACACTTTAAAACATTCTGTGTTATTATAAATTTAAACATGATGTTATTTAGCTTCCAAGAATGCAATTATTATAATAATGGGTAATTAATTACCTTATTTTTATCCGTCGAGCACTCTAAAATATATCCTTTCTGGATTACCGGTTTCGGTGGTTCATGCCACCATCATCAGATCAACCTCAAAAATGATTCATTCCACTGTTGTGGAACACGTCGTAATAAACTATACACAATTAACACAAAACATTAAAAAACACAAACACTTGAACAAATTTAAATATATACACTGAAAAAACAACTTTACACATCACATGAGGACTCCTCTACACATGTCATTTCATGGAGGGCATGTGTACAACTGTGGTCTTGTGCAATCTTATATATGAGATAAGGATGTCCAATCATGATGGTATTGAGAAGAGAAACAAAGTTTGCAAATAATTACAGCCTGAAAAATAGTCTCGAAGTCGTTGATAACATTAAGAATACGGAAATAAAACGGAATAACATATTAGCGTCCTTTGACATCGTTGATTTATACACAAATGTACCTGTAAAAGAAACAATTAATATTTTGGAAAATAACCTCAAACAAAATTCTACACTTAACCCCGATGCTATAAATGAACTCATAACATTGTTGAACTTAGTTTTGGAACAGAATTATTTCTGTTTCAATGGTAGTTATTACTTATCTTATCAAATATTGGTTTTAATGGCTAAAATGGGTTTCACACTAAAACTATTATAACAACACTTTCTAAACAGCATTTTTTGTAAAGTGAAGTATATTTTTTTAAGTTATGTAGTTAATTGTAGGCTAGTTAGAATATCTCCAGGCGGATGTTTCCGAATAGTTCCAGGCGGATGTTTCCGAATAGTTCCAGGCGGATGTTTCCGAATAGTTCCAGGCGGATGTTTCCGAATAGTTTCAGGCGGATATTTCCGAATAGCTCCAGGCGGATGTTTCCGAATAGTTCCAGGCGGATGTTTCCGAATAGTTCCAGGCGGATGTTTCCGAATAGTTCCAGGCGGATTTTTCCGAATAGTTCTTCAATAGTAGCTTCAAGTCAAGCCGCTTTTAGTTTTGTAAATATACAAGGTTAGAAACAGTTTAAGGTTAGTTATAGTTTGATCATTGCAGCTCATGCATTACTAAAGATACCGATTTTATCGTAGAAACGCGTTTGCCTATCAAGTATATATTTACTTAAGCATATATCAATATTTATTTACACATTGTTTAATTTTTTTTTAATAGAAAACTAATTAATGATAGTAATTGAAGGGCCAGGTTGAAGAAAGATCAGAGTCCATTTTTTAACTTTTCACAGCACATAAAACAATCTTTAAAGTTTCATAAATCTTTGTAATTGTTTGTTAGATACATTATTTTTATAAAAATAACAATCTAATATCATTATAATACAGTTTGGAAAGTAAAGATACAAACAGATTAATAATATCAGTACTACATAATTTTAGCTGATGCAATGTCAAATGTTAAGAAGGAAAAATGGTCGTAGTCCACTTTAACTGTTAGAAAAAATGCCACAATCCACTTAAAATTATTAGTATTTCTTGATTGTACAACAGAAGGTGACAAATTGTTGCATTATATCTCTTATAGAAATAATAGTTTATAATATCAATAAGAGTGAAGTTAAGTGTATCATTATTTTAACTATGTAATTATACATAACTAGCTGACCCGTACGGCGTTGCCCGTGGTGATTGGTATTTTCAGTCTTTTTAACGTAATTGTATTCTTTTTAAGTGTTTCAGTGAGTGGTGTTTTACTTCTATAAATATAGATCTTAAATAATAAAAGCACTATTGTCATAATAATAAAAGATCTGAAATTATGATTTTATTAACTTTGATCCTCAAAAACCCTTCCTAAAATTTCGAAATTTTTCATACCCTTTCTTAGTGAGCACCTATGGCCCTAGAGGAAGCTACATACCAAATGTCATTCCAATCCGTTCTGTAGTTTTGAAGGAATCGTGATTTAATAACTTCGATCCCCCAAACCCCCTTAAAATTTCCAATTTTTTGAAACCCTTTCTTAGCGAGCGCCTATGGCCCTAGAGGAAGCTACATACCAAATGTCATTCCAATCCGTTCTGTAGTTTTGAAGAAATCGTGATTTAATAACTTCGATCCCCCAAACCCCCTTAAAATTTCCAATTTTTTGAAACCCTTTCTTAGCGAGCGCCTTTGGCCCTAGAGGAAAGTACATACCAAATTTCATTCCAATCTGTTCGGAAATTTTGGAGAAATCGTGATTTAGTAATTTTTACCCCCCAAACCCCCTAAAATTTCCAATTTTTAAAACCCTTTTTTAGTGAAAGCTTATGGCCCTAGAGGAAGCTACATACCAAATTTCATTCCAATCCGTTCTGTAGTTTTTGAGAAATCGTGATGAGTGAGTCAGTGAGTGAGTGGTATTTCGCTTTTATGTATATAGATAATATGTTTATTTAAACACAAAATCTTTTCGAAAAACATATTATGTTCATATTATTCGATTGAATATGTTATATTTTTTTAATAAAGTTTCTTATAAAGAAATAAAAAATCTATTTTATTTGTATCGTTAAGTATAAAAAAGTATTATCTTTATATTTTGTCAATCATCAGTATCATCAACGAAATAGTCTAAGTAGACATCATAATGTGGCTCATATTTTCTAGTATAAGGTCGACTTTCATAAAACGTTTTAGCTTCCAAGCTGGTAAGGAATGGTTTCAAGCTTTGCAAGTCCTTATACTTCGCTTCAGAGATTGGAATCGGTCCATCGTATAACATCTTTAAATCAATTTGAACTTCCGGATCACTCGCATTCTTTTTAGCTTTCTTCTTTGATACAGGATTGGTGATAATACTACTAATGTAGCTTCCAAAATAGTTAGTTCGATGAAACACAAAATTGGGCTTGTCATGTTTAAAATATAGACACCTAATTGGTCGAGTAGGCATTGGACCTTTCTTTATGTAAAACTGTTTTAAGTACTCCGTCGATGATTGAAACATTTCTCGTGTGCAATTAACAACAGTAAAGGGTGCAGGCTTTCCGCGACTATTTCTTATGACATCCCTCCACTCATTCGGGGTTTCAACGTAAGACTTCTGGTCGATCAAACTCATATCCCTGTCACACTCCAGGTATGAGTGCCCTCTAATTGGGAAAATTACTTTAACAGTATAAAATCGTTTCATCTTTGAAACCAAGTGATGAAGATATCGAACTACTGAGAATTTTTTTTTATTTTGTCCTGCGCGGGAATCGCAAAAAATAACTGTTTACAGACTGAGGCAAAATTGATGTTACAAAATGGTTCAACATCGAACAAACGTCGTCTGCTCCTTTGTATGCAACAGTCTCATAACATCCTGATTCTTGATTTGATAAGATGTGGATGTTAAATGAAAAAAATGTAGTTGGCGTTTATAATAATCGTCATTAGTCGTTGTGTTTGGATTATGACAATTCTTTTGGAAGTCGATGATAATAGCTTCCATCTGAACACCATGGTTGTTTCTCTCTTTAATGGCAACTAAGATACTAAGCTGGCCAGTATATCTTAAATTTTATAACTTTTTTTAAATTGTAACAATTTTTCGGCTTATAAATTTCGCCATCAGGGTTAGTTTAACTAATTTACACGTGAAAAAACCCCTGAACGATAGCGGGATTAGAACCCAGTACGTTTACCATTCCGTACCAAACTATCTTGAACGCAATGTATTTTATATTTGATGTTTTTCAATAAACCACTAGATTTCGTCCCAGTTCCGCAATCCATCAGTGTATTCAATCTGTGCAAGATTCAGTTATGGTTAACCTTTGTACGCCGGATCATGATACAAAACCAAACAATGCGCACAGATCGTGTACTTCCTTTCCATTGCCACAGATCCCTGCGGTCTTATGTTATATAACACCTCGTTATTTACATGGAAATGTTATGTAAAACAGAAGTGAATTATTGGGCATTCTGGGTCACTTTTGTCACAATATTTTCGTGGCTTAGAATGTTACGCAAAGCACGGTTAATATGCAAATTCGTTTTGTTTACGTTTACCCGTTGGAATTTATATAACCTTAATTGGTAGCCTATGGAATGGGTTCTAGTAATAACGGAATGTTTGTCTATGAATTAGGTAAATAAATCACACTATATTAATTTGTTGTTTGTTAACTTCGAATGTGTCACATTGGTTGTTATTAATGATGTTATAAATTAAATAGAGTTCATGTTTTATTTTATTCATTTTACAAGGTTTATCAAAATGATCACTTCCTAAATTACAAACATTATTGATAATTTATTAAAAAATTAAACTGTATTCCTGTACCCTTATTGTAGTCACTTTTAATGTCCCTATTATGCTTTGAGGCGTCACAAAATGTAATTGTTATATCAATATTTTTTTTTGTTATAATTACTTGTTCGGACATTTGCCATCATTTGTGTGTTAAATAATCAAACACGACGTTTCGGGAAAACAAATCAATTCCCGTTCTCAAGTGACTAAAACTAACGGTACATAAAACTAGGCAACTAGGCCTATGTAAGGGTAAACAAAGTAAAACTACAAATTATTACTAACCTTAAATATCTACATGATGGATCTCAGAGCTAAGACTGAGAAGTCAAACACACCAAACACATGCACAACACAATTCAAACACTAAGCACACGCAATTGATGGCAAGCGTCTAGTTTAAAGGTTTAAGATAAACTGACAACTGGCCTGAGAGTTCGGCGTGGCCAACAGGAAGGGGTGGTTCCCTATTGTTTCATATAGTGCAGGTGTTTCGCACGGGAACGGGTTATAACACCACGTGGTGATTCAACTGGTAAAAGTTCAGCATTTTTATTAGTCGGTAACATTTCTGTTTTATTATTAATATGGTTATTATAATCAAGTTTTAGTTCTTTTTTTAATAATGGGAGCCATAGTGGCCTAACTTCAATGCTTGTTTGGCTGATAGGGTTGTCCGCTAGTTTTATATATGAGGCTTCAATTATTTTACGTTTGTAAAGATTACTTTCCCGGTGTATGATTTTTGCCTCTTCCCAATTGAATTTGTGATTTTCGGACCATATATGTTCTGCAATTTTCGATTTATCGACTAGGCCTAACCGTACATTATTTTTGTGTTCTTTTATTCTAATGTTTAAAGGTCTTTTTGTCTCGCCAATATATTGCCTATCACATTCACATTTAATACTGTAAATACAGTTTTTAGAATCCTGTGTGCCATTTTTAGGTTTAGTTTGGACGAGATGTTGTCTAACAGTGTTTTTTGTTTTAAAAGCAGTACAAATTCTATACTTTCTGGCTATTTTTTTTTGAAATTAATTTATTTAATGCATTCAGTAGTAAACATAAAACTTAAAAATTAATTACGTAGGTCAACTCATTTACATTTAGTAACCGAAAGATATAATAAAATGGAAATAAAAAAAATACAAACTCAAAACTTTTAAACATTTCTGCTGTGTAATTTTTTACAACTGTATCTTGTAAATAAATTCAACAATAAATTATTAATTTAAGCAGAGAAAACAGCCATTTAATTGTACCATAATTATTTCAAAAGGTAATCATTTGATTTCTATAATTCACCCTGTAAGAGGATATCTCTTAAAGATGTTAAACTTACAATATAGAGCATTTTCTGATTTATTTTTACAGTAAATGGAAATGTTGTAGTAAATGTTCTTTGTTAGATTTTATGTTAACCATCTTATCTATCACATTAAACCAATCATCTTTATCTATCACATTAAACCAATCATCTTTATCTATCACATTAAACCAACCATCTTCATCTATGACATTAAAAAACCATCTTTATCTATGACATTCAACCAACCATCTTTATATATTACATTAAACTAACAATCTTTATCAATCACATTAAACCAACCATCTTTATTAATCACAACAAACTAATCAACTTTATCTATCATATTAAACCAATCAGCTTTATCAATAACATTAAACCACAACTATCTTTATCACATTAAACCAACCATCAACTACCATCTCACCAAAACTACCAAACGGATTGGAATGACATTTTAGGGGGGTCGTTGGATCAAAGTTACTAAAAAGCCCCATAATAAATACATAGTGTAATATATTTATTGATATATGTTTTTTGTTAATATACATTTAACTTTAATTTGTCTACCCGTGCAAAGCAGGATCGGGCCAGCTAGTATATATCTGTGTAAAAACAAACAAACAAAGATACAGTATTTATAATAATCTATGACATTTGACAAAATATTAACTATTACTTTCTCCACCCTATACGTAGTATATGGAGAAAGTATTGTTTTCGTAAAAATGTTCGAATTTGAATTTTCAGTTGAATTATCTGTTTTGGTGCTCCCAGAACCCCCAAAAATTGTTTAGTGCAATTATCTGTGTTGGTGCTCCCTGAACCCAAAAATATTTTTAGTTGAATTTTTTGTTTTGGTGCTCCCTGAACCCAAAAAAGTGTTTTTAGAGTGGTGTCTGTCTGTCAGTCTGTCTGTATGTATACACGACCAGAGAGGACACTATTGGTCCGATTTTCATGAAATTTGGTATGTAGGTACTAAACCCTAATATCTCCAGGTTTTTTTTCATTTTTTAGAATTTTTTATTTTTAAGGGTAATTTACCCCTAAAAACCCATCAAAAACGACAAAAATGCAAATTTCTCAAAAACGGCTCTAATGATTTTGATCAAATTTTCAGTATTTATAGCGCTTAAGATGCCAAACAAAATGACACCACCCGCTTTTATCAAAACTTCGGCGTTTTATAACTATGGGGAAATGTTTAAAAATAAACAAGTTTGTGTTGTCAATCTAGCATCGCGGCAGCGGCCGCACGGGGTAGCACCACGGTAGCGAGCACGGCCAGTAATGCAAAGGTCGCGCGATCGAATCCCGCCTGGGACAATCATTTTTTTATACGATTGACGTAGGTAGAATATTATTTTTTGTTTTGTTCTAAAAAGTAGTAAATAAAATGATTAAAAACAATATTATTTTGACTACAGTAAGTTGGGAGAAAGTTTGTGTCAGTTAACTGATACCGTTTATTTTTTATTAGTTATTCTGGTTAGATGGTATAATAAAATATCTATATAAATATAACATGAATTTGTTTTAAGAAATGTAGCCTAAATAAGATTTGTATAACCATATCTAAAAACAGCAGTACTGAAAAATTTTACTTTTGGCATTTGGTTCCTTGTTGCATAACTGAATACAATTACAGTTTGTAAAAAAGAAATATCAACTATATAAATTGTAACCTTTGTCCTGAGTTTTTGTTTTGTTTTAGAGTATATGAGTTAATGTTCCTTAATCGTTATTTAAACAACCTTAGTTTAGTGGCTCTTATTAAAGTAAGGCTCAGTCATTTTACAATTGTTAATTTAACTTTTCAAGAAAACACTGTTCATTCAAGGATTAGTAACTCTGAAGGTTAAATAACTGCGTTGTAAAATAAACCACGAATAAAAATGTTGAGATGCAAATAAAAACATGTGTTCAAGTTGTAAATGAACAATTTTGCGAGTCTAGTCCGACTGAAAGCAAACCTTACGAAGCTAGATGACTCCACACAACTGGACTTTGAAATACACCGTTGTCTTTCCCAACTCCCGGCGGGGACATTTCAATGATAGATTTCTACAGTGTAGGAAGTTTTTATGAAATAATTGCAGCATTACCGTACAATAAATTACTATAATTTCTTTTCAATGAAACTCGAGCGCGTTGCTAAAATATAAACGTTACAAGTAATGGAGCAGCATTGTTCTTATGACTTAATCAACGTCGTTTGTGTCTTAATAGGCGTTAATACAAACCTGTCAACATGGCGTTGTTGTTATAGATTTCTAAACGTTGGTAAATGAAACAATGAGAAATAGTTGCAAATTTCAGTTTGACGACGATTTTACGCAATATCTTCTTTGATTTTAAAACCTAATTCTCTTAAAACTTATCTTTAATATTGCATTAAAATTTTTCTAATTATAGAAAGCACCTTTTACTTAAAACAAGAAAACGTTTTAAACGTTGAAAAAATAGTTTTACTAATAAAAAGCTGCACTATCCATGAGTAACTTAGGCTATAATTCATTTCGATAAAACCCTTTTTTAATTCAATATTTGTAAATTTAGTCGGACAAAATTCTTAGGTTAGGCCTAGAATGATAAACCAACACATGTATTTACATTTATTACCATAGCAACCAATTAAATTAAATCACAGATAATATAGCTGTTTGCTCCAATACTTCCATTCACAGCTGATTTCAAAATTTGAAGCAATTATTTTTGTATTTCCAGCTTTTAGGTTAGGGTTTTAAAGTGTAGACCTGAGCCTTGCTGGTTCTTTTAACCATTAGCACCCATAACTGCTGTTATAAAATATAAGAAATAATTTAATTTGAACATTTAACATTATTTACCATCTTCGTTTTGAGGTTATTATTAGTCCTACACCTTTATTATAAATAAAATATAACATATGTTTTTACAAAGTTCCGCTGGAGGTTGGCGTGCGGAGCACGCAGGGGTATCCCCTAGTAACAAATAAAATAACAAAATTGTTAACGTTGTAATACTTAAATTGTATACATGTCAAAACAGGTTTAAGTATTTAATATAAACTGTTTTTGAGGATGAGGACAGGTAACTAAATACGATATAAAATAGTTTTGAGAAAACCAAGGTTAAAAATTGGTCTTGACCGGTATCGATTTTCCCTCGATATATTTAAAGCCCTACAGTAGAGACCACGAAAGAATACCGTTGAGGGACGGTCTTGTGTACACCGAGATCTTGAACGCTCCAATCGCTTAGTGCGACGTTGTCACGTTCTTTCCACGCTTCTAACTGAACGCGGCTGACTAAACGCATTTATAATTCTTTAAACTGTGAGCTCAAGCCTCGAGCAGTAAATAACAGGAGTGTTCGAGACAAGTAGATATGGCAACGCTGCGTGCCCTTCCTATTGGCCGTCACGCAACAGTATTCTTTAGTGGTCTTTAATATAACAGTGTGTATAATATAGTGTATAATCACAACTAAATTGAATAATTATTACTCAACATAGTAACACTGAGTTTAAATTAAATTCTTTTTTTTTAATGCGGAACAAAGATGAACCTTCATCAGGATTTGATCAGGCGAAATTGAGTTTGAGAATCAGATACGTTAACGATTCAGATAGAAGAGCGCCTAGGGTAAACTTACAAGAGAAAGTAAAGTACAGATGGAAATATATGTGAAGTGTAGGGAGGGATGTGAGTGTGGAAGGGAGGAGGTATGTTATGTGTGGCGGGGTCGGGATTTGACTAGCGATTACACTACTACCCAGTCTGTTTTTTACAGCTGTTTTTAAAAGTTATGTATAATATTTGTAAATAATTTATACAATATTTATAACAATATATGCAATATTTATAACAATATATACAATATTTATAACAATTTCATTAAGTTGATTAGAGTCCAGAAGTAATAAAACTCTACAATATTTTTAGAAAAGACAGTGCACTAGATTACGCGACTAACACTAACCTGCTGTCGCTACGCTGACCTTCACGCTGTTAGCGCATGCGCATTGGCCGTCCCTGCATCTGCGCATACAGCCAACCGCTTCTTCACATATATTTCCTACTACTCAGTTAACCAAAGTTTTCTTTATCAAGAGTCTCAGAGGGTGAGCCTTAGCTTTAGCTGAGTGTAAATCGTGGAATTCACTGATCAGTAAATGCCCTGAATCTCATACAGTTACGGCCCAGTATGTTACAGCCTTTTCAAATATGTGGTAAAAGCAATACGGTAGATAATATAAAGAATACTTAAATAATTCAAATCTTTGCTTTTCGCTTTGATCTGCAAGTTTGTAATATATAAATAACTTTGCAGAGCGCAAAGTGGATAGTTTAGAGTTGAAGAGCAGGTTGTTTTTGGAACAATTACAACAGCGGAGGCCATTCAAAACCACTGATTTTAAAGTCTTATCCGAATCACATAGGTAGTTTTAGAGTTAAATCGATATATACATAGAAATAACTTATATCAAATATTACCTTGTAACCGTCTTTCTTTTAGAAATAACTGTACTGCAAAGTAATCAAAATATTAACTTTAACTGTAAAATAATATCAAAGGAAAATTGGAATTAAATCAATTTATACTAATTCGATTTCTCCGACTCCGATATCGTACTCCAATATTCACTTTCTCTAA
Organism: Philaenus spumarius; assembly: GCA_018207615.1. NCBI lineage: Eukaryota > Metazoa > Arthropoda > Insecta > Hemiptera > Aphrophoridae > Philaenus > Philaenus spumarius. The sequence goes on from JAGFPH010001377.1 coordinate 221,900, forward strand.
AAGCGGCGTATTCAGGCTGTAGTGATGTTACCACGGCAAAACTATAGTATGTTACAATGGAACAAACTATCTTCACCTCATTAAAAGGGCTTTACATCCATAGCGGATCCGATCAAATAAACGTGTTACTTTTTACAATATCTAAACAAAACCAGTCGTATTCGTGGATGACCCACCATACCTACTGCACCAACATATTGCCTGCCTTTAACCACATTTTCTCTGTTCTAATGAAGTAACAATTTGCAGTTTGAGTTGTAGTTAGAGATTGCATGAGTACACTCCGGTAACACAGCCAGCATAAAAAATAGACTGTGGCTGAATGGCTTGAAATTTAACACAGAATATGTTTCCAGGAAGAAAGTGTTTAGCAAAAGAGAAATTGTTTTTTATAAGAGAAAATGTTAAACACAAATTAAAATGTTTAAAACAAGAGAAACTATTTAGCAAAAGAGTAAATATTTAACAAAAGAGAAAATAAAAAAAGTGAAAATATTTAACACAAGAGAAAATGTTTAACACAAGAGGAAATATTT